>QNTS01000083.1:1108980-1198332 GCA_003317085.1 Hucho hucho
TTAACTTCTTAGGGATCACTGCACAACTTGACCGTTTTGGAGAGCCTGGCGTGCCCAAAGTAAAATGCCTCCCATTCAGGCCCAGAAAATAGGATATGCACATATTTGGTACCATTGGATAGGAAACACTCTGAATTTTGTAAAACTGTTAACCATTTGTCTGTGAGTAAAACAGAACGGATATGGCAGGCAAAACCCCGAGGAATTTCTGTCCTGGAGAAAGTGGTTTTCACAGAGTGCCTCATTTGGAACCCCTCCCTCATGAAAATGCCCATAAAAGGGCATATGAATGCAGTACCTATCGCTTCCTCTGGATGTCCTTTGTCTCTAGAAAGTGGTTTCATGCTGTTCAGATGAGTTAGAACAGAGAAGAAGAGAGAATCAGGAAGTGCCTCTTTGGAACTCTGTAGGACTGGGCACGCGCTCTCGCCAAGCGCGCACTGTGTTTCCCTCGGTCTGTAGAGCTCAGTTTATATTCCGGTTGATTTATTATAGTAAATATACGTAAAAGTGTTCCTAAGGATACATTTAAAATGATGTTTGATTGTTCTTGGACAAGTTTATAGGTATAAGATGAACGAGTTCGCGCCACGTTTCAATGGACTAGTGGAGGCTGTCGTTTCTGACTATGACGCGCGAACCAAATGGAGATTTATGGATATAATACATGACTTTTTCTAACAAAAGAACCATGGATTGTCTTCGTTGGACACTTAGGATGACCTCAGCAGAAGTTCTTCAACAGGTAATTGACTTGTTTTTGCTGTGAAATGTGTTATGTGTGTGCCACGCTGGCTAATGAATTCATGGCTATGTGAAAAGTATGTGAGGTGCTGTCCTCAAACAATCAAATGTAGTGCTTTCGCCGTAAAGCCTTTTTGAAATCTGACAACGCTGTGATATTGCCAAGAAACAGAGCTTTTGATGAGTATGAAACACTTGTATATTGGTGGATTTTTAATAATTCAACTTTGGGATTTTGAATTTGGCGCTTTACATTTTACCTGGTGGTGTCGGGAGTGGGTCGCTAGCGCCCCAATGATCCCTGAGAGGTTAATATGGTGGTTTTTCCACCACTGCCATCTTAAGTGCAGGTGAAACATGACTCTAAAGCCTAGGGGGGCTCCCTCTCCTATCATTCACTCCCCCACCTCCAACAAAGCCATCCCCGCCAGCTGCCCCTTGCTATCTGTCAGCAGAACTGAGAGGTCCAGGCCTGATGATGGTGGGCTTTCTGGTCCACAGACAGCATGCTCACACCCAGTTCATCACAGGATCATGCTGCCTCTGGACAACGCAGGGGCTTGGCTTTGTTTATATCAAGCCCATAACTGCAAAGACAGAGGAAAGCCCCCAGAGACACACACTATATCCCCACCCACTGTCCACTTGAGGATAAACCACTGCTTTGACAATGCAAGTCCACAGAATTGTCCACTGTGGATATTGTCCTTGCTGCTTCCTTCTACCACGTGAAGCCGAGGGCCATGGGCTCTGTCGCTCCAACGCCATCCATGTCTGCTTGTGCTGGACTGGAACTCTCCCCTGAGGCTAGGGTCCATGGTCGGGTGCTTTTATGTCTCCTCCACTGCCCGTCTGCCGCCCCCAGGACCCCTGAGTCACCGAGCTGACAGCTGAGTCACTTCTACAGGGTCCAGATAGTCTCCCAGAGAGGTGTGTTTGTGTGTGTGTCTGTGTGTCGATTATGTGTTGTGTTTGTGTGCATGAGTATGTATGGTTATTTTTACACTACTTGTGTATGCATCAATATAAAAAATGGAATTATATTTGTCACATGCACCGAATACAACAGGTGTAGACCTTACAGTGAAATGCTTACTTACAAGCCCTTAACCAACAATGCAGTTGTAAGAAAAATATTTAAAAAATAAAAGTAACAAATAAGCAGTAAAATAACAATAGCGAGGCTATAGGTAGAGTTATTTAAGTGACTACGCATTGATAATAACAGAGAGTAGCAGCAGCGTAAAAGGGAGGGGGGCAGTGCAAATAGTCTGGGTAGTCATTTGATTAGATATTCTGGAGTCTTATGGCTTGTGGGTAGAAGCTGTTTAGAAGCCTCTTGGACCTAGACTTGGTGCTCCGGTACCGCTTGCCCAGCGGTAGCAGAGAGAACAGTCCATGACTAGGGTGGCTGGAGTCTTTGACACTTATTAGCGCCTTCCTCTGACATCGCCTGGTATAGAGGTCCTGGATGGCAGGAAGCTTGGCCCCAATGATGTACTGGGCCATACGCACTACCCTTTGTAGTGCCTTGCGGTCGGAGGCCGAGCAGTTGCCATCCCAGGCAGTGATGCAAACAGTCAGGATGCTCTCGATGGTGCAGCTGTAGAACCTTTTGAGGATCTGAGGACGCAAGCCAAATCTTTTCAGTCTCCTGAGGGGGAATAGGTTTTGTGACGCCCTCTTCACGACTGTCTTGGTGTGCTTGGACCATGTTAGTTTGTTGGTGATGTGAACAGCTCTCAACCTGCTCCTCCACAGCCCCATCGATGAGAACGGGGGCATGCTCGGTCCTCCTTTTCCTGTAGTCCACAATCATCTCCTTTGTCTTGATCACGTTGAGGGAGAGGTTGTTGTCCTGCCACCACACGGCTAAGTCTCTGACCTCCTCCCTATAGGCTGTCTCATCGTTGTCGTGATCAGGCCTACCACTGTTGTGTCATCAGCAAACTAAATGATGGTGTTGGAGTTGTGCCTGGCCGTCATGAGTGAACAGGGAGTACAGGAGGGGACTGAGCACACACCCCTGAGTGTTGAGGATCAGCGTGGCGGATGTGGTGTTACCTACCATTACCACCTGGGGGTGGCCTGTTGTGAAAATCCAGGATCCAGTTGCAGAGGGAGGTGTTTAGTCCCAGGGTCCTTAGCTTATTGATGAGCTTTGAGGGCACTATGGCGTTGAACGCTGAGCTGTAGTCAATGAATAGCATTCTCACATAGGTGTTCCATTTGCCCAGGTGGGAAAGGGCAGTGTGGAGTGCGATTGAGATTGCATTGTCTGTGGATCTGTTGGGCGATATGCAAATTGGAGTGGGTCTAGGGTTTCTGGGATAATGGTGTTGATGTGAGCCATGACCAGCCTTTCAAAAGCACTTCATGGCTACTGACCTGAGTGCTACGGGTCAGTAGTCATTTAGGCAGGTTACCTTAGTGTTCTTGGGCACAGGGACCATGGTCGTCTGCTTGAAACATGTTGGTATTACAGACACAGACAGGGAGAGGTTGAAAATGTCAGTGAAGACACTTGACAGTTGGTAAGCGCATACTCGAAATACACGTCCTGGTAAACCGTCTGGCCCTGCGGCCGTGTGAATGTTGACCTGTTAATCCTCTTAAGGACCTGCCCATTTTTTAAATGTTCTCCTAAAATGACATACCCAAATCTAACTGCCTCTAGCTCAGGACCTGAACCAAGGATATGCATTTTCTTGATACTATTTGAAAGGAAACACTTTGAAGTTTGAGGAAATGTGAAATTAATGTAGGAGAATATATCACATTAGATTTGGTAAAAGATAATACAAATAAAAAACCATGCGTTTAAAAATAATAATAATTGCACCCTCATCTTTGAAATGCAAGATAAAGGCCATAATGTATTATTCCAGCCCACACGCAGTTTCGATTTTGGCCACTAGATTGCAGCAGTGTATGTGCAAAGTTTTAGACTGAGCCAATGAACCATTGCATTTCTGTTCAAAATGTATGAAGATTGCCCAAATGTGCCTAATTGGTTAATTAATACGTTTTCAAGTTCATAACTGTGCACTCTCCTCAAACAATAGCATGGTATTATTTCAATGTAATAGCCACTGTAAATTGGACAGTGCAGTTAGATTAACAAGAATTTAAGCTTTCTGCCAATATCAGATATGTCTATGTCCTGGGAAATGTTCTTGTTACATACAACCTCATGCTAATCGCATTAGCCAACGTTAGCTCAACCATCCCACGGGGGACCCACCGATCCTGTAGAGGTTAAAGGTCTTACTCACATTGTCTGCGGAGAGCGTGATCACATAGTCATTTGGCTGATGCAGCTGATGCAAGCGTAGAAGTAATTTAGCTCGTCTGGTAGGCTCATGTCACTGGGCCGCTCTCGGCTGTGCTTCCATTTGTAGTGTAATAGTTTACAAGCTCTACCACGTCTGATGAGGGTCGGAGCCGGTGTAGTACAATTCGATCTTAGTCCTGTATTGACGCTTTGCTTGTTTGATGGTTCGTTGGAGGGCATAGTGGGATTTCTTATAAGCTTCTGGGTTAGAGTCCCGCTCCTTGAAAGTGGCAGCAGTACCCTTTAGCTCAGTGCGGATGTTGACTGTAATCCATTGCTTCTGATTGGGGTTTGTTCGTACAGTCACTGTGGGGACGACGTCGTTGATGCACTTATTGATGAAGCCAGTGACTGATGTGGTGTACTCCTCAATGCCATCGGAAGAATCCCTGAACATATTCCAGTCTGTGCTAGCAAAACTGTCCTGTAGCTTAGCATCTGCTTCATCTGACCACTTTTTTGTTGACTGGGTCACTGGTGCTTCCTGCTTTAATTTTTGCTTGTAAGCAGGAATCAGGAGGATAGAATTATGGTCAGATTTGCCAAAAGGTGGGCGAGGGAGAGCTTTGTACTCATCTCTGTGTGTGGAGTAAAGGCGGTCTAGAGTTTTTGTATATGTGGGTCAAACGTACATATTTTGTAGCATGTGTGTAGCTTGTCTGTTTGTTATACCTTTAATCTTGTCGTCATTACCAGGGTCTACATTTTGTTATGATCCCAAGTCATTTTGCAAAACTAGCCAAAATACTACAACATTTTGGACAGTACATAATTTCATGCGTTTCCTAGAATTTGACATGTGAAGATAAATAGGGTGGCAAATACAGCTGTTATTGTCAGTGTGCATGGGTTCACCTAGCCAAGCTTTTCTCAACTCCACCATGTACATCACATCAATGGAGTTGATCGGAGACAACTGTGGGCGGACTGAACTGCCTACTACATCGAGTCGCTGTCAGTCCATACTTGTAAAAAGTAAATGTTTTAAACCCTTGCCTTGTACCTACTGTATGTTTGTCCTCTGTAGCTGCGTGCCTTTCTTTGTTTGCTGAAATACATACTTTTTAATGTAACTTTTGTCAAATACAACCACCAACTGTTTCCTCGTGTCGTCTGACAACGACTCATTGTAGTCAGAGGTACACTCTGCCCACAGTCGTCACAACCCAACTCCAATGTGCTGTACATATCGTGGAGTTAAGAAACCCAGCTTGGGTTCACCACGCAGGATCAGTCTGTCCCACACACTAAAAACATAGTGCCAAATAAGGGTTCTTTGGCTTTCAACCATAGCGGATCTCTTTTTGGTGCTGTATAGAACTTTTTTGAAGGTTCCATAAGAACCATGCTCATACAGCTCAAATTGGAACCTGTATGGTGCCATAAAAAACACTTTCCTGGTTCTTTCCAGAGCGATTAGGTTTAAGCGCCTTGGCTTGGTGATTCAAACCAGCGACCTTTCAGTTACTGGCCCAACACTCTTTACTGCTAGGCTACCTATATATACAAAATAGGTCCTATATAGCACATAAAAAAGGGTTCCGCTGCATAGCATAATGGTTGCAACCCTTTTTTGGGCTATATAGAACCCTTTTTATGGTTCTTTATAGAACCTTTATGGACAATGGTTTTATAAAGAACCTTTTTCAATCTTGCGTATGCTTAAATGTGTGGGTCACACAGATAACCACATGAATTTCAAAAGTGATCACGTGATCTCAAGTGATCGCATGTGATCGCATGTGAAGTTAATGTGTAAATATGTGACAACATGTAAAAGCAATATGTGATAACATGAAACTACAAATGTGAAAACATTATCTTGTGAAATAAATGTGACAAAATGCACGTCAAAATGCAATTCCACATGTGAGAGCAAAATTTTCACGTGGAAAACTTTCAAATGTGGAAGTGCAAATTCAATTTTCAGATGCAAAAGTGCAAATTCGATTTTTCACGTGAAATTGCTTCTCCTCATGTGAAAAGTTGATGTTCCTTGTGAACTCTAAATGTAATACATGTGAATATGAACAAATTTCAGCTCAATATGTGCAAACAGATACAGTATTTCACATGTGAAAATGCAATTACCATGTAAAAATGCAATTTTCACATGTGAAACTACAAATTACATGTGAATTTCAAGGGAAATAAATTCTATGGGGGTTTTAAAGTAAGTGGTATAATGTTAAGCTAAAATTATGTAAGAAATCTTTAATAAATGACAATATGATTACGTTTGACGTGATCACTTAGTACTGACTTTAATAACATGACCCCACCTGGGATTTGAAATGGCAACATCTGGATTTGGGGTATGCTGAGCTTTCTGCTGCGCCGCAAAGTCTCTAGCATTCCTCTACACGTTCATTACCAATAATATGTCTCTGCACTCTGCCATCTGCACTTCTATTTTAGTTATCAATATGAGTGGTTTTCTGTATAGTTGTTTAATGTTGGTGGGCATATTAAGTCCAAAGTGTATGCATACAGGTGAATTCAGTCATTGACACAGACATGGTGGCGTAGCAGGAAGATCAGAATACTGCGAACCAAGGTTGAGTTCAAATCCAAGTTGAGGACATGTTGAATAGTAATTACTCTATAAATAAACATACACAGTCAAATATGTAAATTGAAAACACTGTAGGCACTGTTTTGTGTGTATCCTAACAGCTCATTTTTGTTTACAGGGCACCAGCTGTGAAAAAAAGTGAACATTTGAATCCACATGTGAAAGGTTATGTGTTTACATGTGAAACTTCATGTGAAATATCATCGTGTGTAATGTTCCAAAGATACATTGTTTCATATGATGTCACGTGGAATTTCACGTGAAATACCTATACATTTTAATTATCGCTTAAAGTTGCAAATAACCCTTTTGTGAACTGCAAAGAACCATTCAAGGGCTCAAAGGGATCTGTGGGTCATTATGGTTCACCCTTCCCAAAGAACCCTTGAGGAACCCTCTTTTCTGTGCAGAGGAATGGAAGTGACTGTGCAGACAGGCAGCGTCTCATACAGCAGGCAGGGGATGAATGGCCTGCCTGTCCTCCATCCCTCCCTCCCTGAATCTGACTGTTATATAAGCCCTGCTCTCCAGATGTCTTCCCCCTCTTCTGTCTTTGTCAAGTCAGACTGCAGGACGGCTAATTCCTGGAAGATGCAAATACATGTAGTGTGCTCCTGGGTGTGCTGTGCGTCACTCTCTGTCTGGACTATGTGTGTGTGTGTGTGTTTGGTGATGAGTGAATAGTTAGGAGGTCAAGGATTCTCACATGGGTATCCTCTCTCCTCTCTCAGGTCCCATTTGGCTTGAAGCTATTGTCATAGAGTCAGGGTTATCATAAGCTGTCATAATAATTTACATGCAGCCATAAATGTCATGGTCAATCACTCGTGCATAGCATGAGTGAGTGTCAGTGTGTCATATCAGAGCAGGGACTCTTGACATCTGGTAAAGGTCAGAGGGACTGATGCTATTTATTCTCACTTCACTCTGCATGTCAACAGTTCCTAAATAGTACATTGGCTGGTGGCTTTTTGGACATTATTAGGCTATTTACACAAATGTAAAGATGCTGATCCTGTATTGCAACTCATAAGTTCCTCGTTAGGACCATGAAATACATTTAAGATATATAACTGGATGGATACATGGTCACATGGACACATAGGATGACATATGAGTAGATTATACATATAGACACGTCTCTACCTTGATCTATGCAGTAGATGGAAATGTCAACCATATAATGAAATTAAAGATTTCCAGTTGTTGTAGTCAACTATATCGCAGGCATGGTTCAGTTTATTATATCATCATGATTCAGTTTCAGAGTGATTTCAGAGTGAAATGAGGTGCACTGAAGTCAGAGGCAAAATTAAGCAGTGACCGTGCACAACCCTGACCTTTCAGCACAGATGTTGCTTTCACATTACATTTCTGTCTCCTTTGGACCAAAGGCACCACAGCTGCTGTGCGTTCTATGATGTCACCATGAAATGTCTGTATGTGGAATCCCAGTAGGCTATACTGTAGGCTATGTCTGTATGTGGAATCCCAGTAGGCTATACTGTAGGCTATGTCTGTATGTGGAATCCCAGTAGGCTATACTGTAGGCTATGTCTGTATGTGGAATCCCAGTAGGCTATACTGTAGGCTATGTCTGTATGTGGAATCCCAGTAGGCTATACTGTAGGCTACTCTCAGACAACACAACAATACGTATTTTGTTGCTTGGTGAGCTACAAGTGGCCGTGAGAAAACACATTTTCTATTTATTTGTTAGCTAGCTCCCAGCCATGTTCCAGATAGGAAGATGGTTTTTATCATGATGTTTTAGATTGTGAGCATAGCTATATTCCACAGTAAGTAGATATAGACAAGAAAACATTAATCAAAGCAGTGCTACGCTACCCATAAAAATAGAACTACAGAAATCAAATAAAGCGAACACACATACTGAAAAGAAGAAAGGATGAAGGCATAATATTTTTGCAAACTCTGTAATTACTCTTGCCTGAAAAATACCTCTTTGTTTTTAAAAGCCTCCGCCACACACAGAAACGTCAAGTAAATGTTTTATCTTTGTAACCTTGTTTGTGTGTTTGAGATTTCATCTTGTCTGCGAGCCTGTGTGAGGTGAAGGAGCACTCAGACCTGTCTGATGTGTTTGTGATCTTATTTGGGAGCTGTGAAAGAAGGTCTGCCGTGACACCACTATGATGGAAAGCTTATTGGAGCGCTACAGCACTCCTCTCTGTTCCTCCCATGAGCCTCAGCTGCAGACACTGTCTGCGGGACCCTTGGGGACTGACTGACAGACAGAGGGAGCCAGGAGCACATTTTAATCTTCCCTGTATTGTCCTACACTTTTGTCTGGTCCACATAACCTCTCTCTCTGAATCTAAACGGAATGGATTTCTGGGACTATGTTAACATTTAATTCAGTCTGCAAGGTCATTTCAACAAGGTTGTCGTATGTATGGAAAAAATTATATTGTTTCAAAAAAGTATTTATGTGCTCTTAGCTGACTGTGAAAAGTTTGACGGTAGGTGTTGGTTGGTTCTTTATGCAATGTCATTTGGTTTGACAAACACTACAAATAAACACAACAAATGCCAACATTGAGCAGAAAAAAAATATGATTTTGCAACTTAGCACCATGAAGCTACAGACAAACACAATTTACACAATTCCTCTTTTTAAAAGCAATGCTTGCAAAGTTACAGGTACTTCATTTCAATGTTCCATTGTGGTTGTTTAAGTGACAGTCAAGCCTCACTTTCTTTTTTGGTCCAATCCCAGCCATGACGTTAGGGCTCTGGTTTGTTTCTTAAGACAAATCCCTCAGCCTTAGACGGTAGGTAGAGTTAGTGTGATTGATGTCAGGAGAAGCCAGACAGCGATTAAGCGACTATGGCCGCCTTTTATCCCCTAATTCTAATACAAAATTTACTTTTCTTATACTAAAGGATAGAGCCGAATACAAAAAACATGAGATACACCATTAGGTTTGTGTAAGTGACATTAGACTGCTGAAAAGTTAATCAAATGGCTACCTTGCATTGACCCCCATTTTGTTTTTGCACTGACTCTATGCATACTCACTGGACTCTGCCCACGCACTCACAGTACTAGACTGAGACTCCAACACACACAAACTCACACAGACACGTAGGGCTGTGGCGGTCATGAAATTTTGTCAGCCAGTGATTGACAAGAAAATAACTGCCGGTCTCACGATTATTGACGTTTAATTAACATAAACACGTTTAGCATCTGCTGACTTCCATGCGTTACCTACAAGCCATTGACGCAGACCCATGGAACATATAATGTACATTGAACATATAATGTACATTTAATATAGCCTACACCATCACAATAAATCCATTACTTATTATAGACAGGTGTAAAGAAACATCATATGAAGAAAATGTAGTCTGTTTCAGAAGAACAGAATAACATAGTCTGAGTTGTCCTTATGTTAGGCCCTGATCTGGCTATGCCATATGTCTGTGGCCTACACTAGGTCATTTAGCAGACAAGATTTGCTTAAAATTCTGTTGCATTGTTTAATATCATTTTATAGTATGAAGAATACAACTGAACATAGCTGAATAAAATAGAGCATATATTTTCTCTAAACAATTTCAGAGGGAGTGTGCACATGCGGCTATTCTGTGCTGAGCGGTTAACAAAGAAACAGGTCCTCCTATAGTTGTTCTACAAATGTTGGGCTATATGTTTTGATTTGTAATACATTGTAAGGCTGCATGATGCGACTCTAATGATGAATTGAAAAAAGTTGCATGAAAGGCATGAGGTCTGCTTTGTTTCTTGTGCAGGCTGCACATTAGTGGCGATCGGTGCCGTTTCAGATGAGGGGAGGACAATTTTTGTTTTTTATGAGCATGGCCTTATTTCTATTCCAGCATATTGGATGAGTGTCATTCATATTCCATCCACCCAGTTCAATGTAACATCGATAGGTTTAGGCTACTACATGATACTCAAATTTTCCCTACACCCATCATGAGGTTGCGTCAACCTAGCCTATGAAAGTTTACAACGTAGGTGCACACTAGGTGCACAATAGGGTGTAATCATTAGTCCAACAGTTGCAAACGAAAGTTTATATTGGACAAATTCAGGTATGCTTATCCCCTTTTTTTGTTTAAGAAGCGTTTTCAACAGAATTGGCAGAATGAATACACGTAAACACAGTTCACTTTCATAGCAGCCACGTTGTATTCCGTCTCGCATATAGATGCTCTCCTCCTCTCATCTTTTACCTTCGCTTGTGGACTTCAATGCACAACACATCAGCTGTCTGTGACCAGGCAAAAAAAAACTTTTCCAAGCCAAACCATGTCATAACCTCTGCACACAGCCTACATTGTTGTCACCATATTAGCTAAAGTAACGTCATAGTCACCATAGCTAATAGAACTAACGCGTTAGTAAACTGCAATCATGCAGTACAGTGTGTACAGTCAGTAAGCAGTTTAGCAGTTACACCAGCAATCCCTGGTGGCAAAAAATCGTAAAAATTAAAGCTTAACTTGATTTGGAAGAGTTCCAGTGTTGGATAGTCATATCCAGCTAGCTAACATAACATCCCTCTGTTTGAGCCGGGTGTTTGAATAGGCTAAACTAGCTAGTTGCATTTGCAAGCTAAGTAAAAAAGACAAAATATCTCTCTCTCTCTTTTTCTTGCTTCCCTTTTATTTTTGAAGAAATGTATTTGTTCAAAGCAGTTAAACAATTGTCTTTCTCTCTTTGAGTCAACTACTCACATCATTTTATGCCCTGTAGTACTAGCTGGCTGTTGCTTATGCTTTCAGTAATATATTCATTCTCTGATCATTTGATTGGGTGGACAACATGTCAGTTCATGCTGCAAGAGCTCTAATCGGTTGGAGGACGTTCTCCAAAAGTTGTCATGATTACTGTGTAAGTGTATGGAAAGGGGTGAGAACCATGAGCCTCATAGGTTTTGTATTGAAGTCAATGTTGTCACACCCTGATCTGTCTCACCTGTCTTTGTGATTGCCTCCACCCTCCTCCAGGTGTCGCCCATCTTCCCCATTATCCCCTGTGTATTTATACCTGTGCTCTCTGTTTGTCTGTTCGTTTCGTCAAGCCTACCAGCGGTTTTCCCTCTGCTCCTAACTCTCGTTTGTTCCTGTTTTCCCAGTGTTGACCATTCTGCCTGCCCTGACCCTGAGCCTGCCTGCCGTGCTGTACCTTTGCCCCACCTATCTGGATTACTGACCCCTGCCTGCCTTTGACCTGTCCTTTGCCTGCCCCTATTGGATAAATAAACTGTTGTTACTTCGATGTTGTCTGCATCTGGGTCTTACCTGAAACGTGATAAATCTACCCAGAGGAGGACGGAACATAGCTACACCATGGTGCTACCGTACAGAGAGCTGTTGAAGGTACTGTAGACCACCAGCAAAACAGTGTGTTTTAATCAACTATTTGGTGATGTGAATACATTTAGTATAGTTTTATCTAAAAGTAATAACTTAAATGTTTCACTATTTTTATGAAATTCACTGAGGAGAATGGTCCTCCCCTTCCTCCTCTGAGGAGCCGCCACTGCTACACACTTCAGTCTCTCATTCACAATTTGACAAACACTTGATAATATTCTCACCAGGCCTCGAATTTCCCGGCGGCATTCCCCTTGTGTGGTCGCGAATGCACGCTAAAAACAATCCATGTCAGATCAGAACGTTTAGCTTAAAATGTTGACAAACTATTAGGCTATTTCTTCACATCATAAGCTCAGCAATGCGCACATAACAGTAGAATATAAAAGCTAATGTTCCAAAATGTAATAAATTAGCGGAAAAACTAAAGAGTGACTGCAAATGTCATTATGCATGTAATGCTTTATTATAGTGAAAGTTATCTTCCCCAAACTTGAAATTCACGAGCCGAGAGAATTATTTTTTTCAGCTTTTATTTCTTTCATCACATTCCCAGTGGGCCAAAAGTTAACATACACTCAATTAGTATTTGGTTGCATTGCCTTTAATTTCTTTAACTTGTGTCAAACGTTTCGGGTAGCCTCCACAAGCTTCCCACGATAAGTTGGGTGAATTTTGGCCCATTCCTCCTGACAGCTGCTGTAACTGAGTCAGGTTTGTAGGCCTCCTTGCTCACACACGCTTTTTCAGTTCTGCCCACAAATTTTCTATAGGATTGAGGTCAGGGCTTTGTGATGGCCACTCCAATACCTTGACTTTGTTGTCCTTAAGCCATTTTGCCACAACTTTGGAAGTATGCTTGAGGTCATTGTCCATTTGGAAGACCCATTTGCGACCAAGCTTTAACTTCCTGACTGATGTCTTGAGATGTTGCTTCAATATATACACATAATTTTCCTTCCTCATGCCGCCATCTATTTTGTGAAGTGCACCAGTCCCTCCTGCAGCAAAGCACCCCCACAACATGATGCTGCCACCCCCGTGCTTCACGGTTGGGATGGTGTTCTTCGACTTGCAGGCCTCACCCTTTTTTTTCCAAACATAACGATGGTCATTATGGCCAACAATTATATTTTTGTTTCATCAGACCAGAGGACATTTCTCCAAAAAGTATGATCTTTGTCCCCATGTGCAGTTGCAAACCTTAGTCTGTCATTTTTATGGCGGTTTTGGAGCAGTGGCTTCAGGTCTTTCAGGTTGTCGATATACAACTTGTTTTACTGTGGATATAGATACCGTTGTACCTGCTTCCTCCAGCATCATCACAAGGTCCTTTGCTGTTGTTCTGGGATTGATTTGCACTTTTTGCACCAAAGTACGTTCATCTCTAGGAGACAGAACACGTCTCCTTCCTGAGCGGTATGATGGCTGCGTGGTCGGATGGTGTTTATACTTGCGTACTATTGTTTGTACAGATGAACGCGCTACCTTCAGGTGTTTGGAAACTGCTCCCAGGGATGAACCAGACTTGTGGAGGTCTACAATTTGGCTGATTTGTTTTGATTTTCCCATGATTTCAAGCAAAGAGGCACTGAGCTGAAAGTAGGCCTTGAAATACATCCACAGGTTCACCTCCAATTGACTCAAATGATGTCAATTAGCCTATCAGAAGCTTCTAAAGTCATGACATCATTTTCTGGAATTTTCCAAGCTGTTTAAAGGCACAGTCAACTTAGTGTATGTACATTTCTGACCCACTTGAATTTTGATACAGTGAATTAAAAGTGAAATAATCTGTCTGTAAACATTTGTTGAAAAAATTACTTGTGTCATGCACAAAGTAGATGTTCTAACTGACTTGCCAAAACTATAGTTTGTTAACAAGTAAATTTGTGGAGTGGATGGAATTTGACTGTGGTCACGACTCGTGACCGCCGGTGTTGCGGTAATACGGTCACCATAACAGCCCTACACACACGCTCGCACACACACACACAACATATATTCACACACATGCATTTTTACACTACACACACATAGATATGCTTTCACACTCTTTCACGCTCTTCACACGCTGCTGCTACTCTGTTTAGTTTATATCCTGGTTGCCTACAGGTATATATTAAGACAATCACCTCAACTACCTTATACCCCCAGCACATTGAATCGGTGCCAGTACTCCTTGTATATAGCCTCAATATTGTTATTTAATTGTACTACTATTTCCTTTTTTGTCTGCAAATTGTCTTACTTTTAACTCTGCATTGTTGGGAAAGGGCTCGTAAGCATTTCACAGTAAATTCTACACCTGTTGTATTCGGCACATGTGACAAATACAGTTATTTGATTTGATTAGAGAACATCCTGGCTCGGCTGTTGAACCATTCAGAGAGCTATTTAACCAAGGCTGCTCTTCACTGTGGTATCTGAGCCATCTGCAATGTCTGAAATAGAAATTAATGATCAAGGCAATCCTATATTTCAAATCTAGGCTACCTCTCCCATGTTAAGGTAAAGCAGATTTTTTCACTCTCGTTTTTCAATTGACCATGACTAATTGGTGGTAATTAAGTCAGAGATGTTTACAAAAGGTTTGTTGTCTAATCTGATGGAACTGATAGTATTAAATCTGTCTTAAATCCCGTGAACTCCTTGGAGCTCTCATCTATTTTCCTGTCACATACTGCATCCTCCTCAGTGTCATTTCATTTAACTCTCTGTGGAATGCCACTGAACTCATTTAAAAAAAGATCCCTTCCTGATACCATTATTATTATTTTATCAAACCCATCTCATTTTGTGGTATTATGCCTTCCCACAATCTGGGATTTGAGATGTCTTGTGAAGGTAAAGTGTATTCACCTTCAGCCCTGGTGACCGTGTGGGACTGGCTTATCCTGTCTGTGGCTTAATACCAATACCCTTGCTAGACCTACTCCTATTCCTGCTCTATGTGCTGCTGGGATGTGGTTCTAAATTCTTCTAATTATCAGAATGATAATTAGCCATGGTCAAAGGCATTTGGTCAAAGGCTGCTCTTAATAAGGTTGGGAAAAAACAAAACATCTTACTGGCTTAACATGCTCGTTCATAGATTCCTGCAGTGGTGATTGCATGTTTAATAACAATTTACTGAGAAAAGCCTCATAGTGTGTCATCATAACAAGGAGTTGGGAGGATAATTTGAATTGGTTTTGTGAGAATAGTCACATGTCTTTTTGGATGGTTTACACATTGAGAGTACAATGTTGTTCAGTTTTATTCACTGGCTCGTGTCAGATCTGTGGTATTCAAAGTCGGGGAATTGCAGGGGGTCGACAAATTTAAATGAAAAATGCGACAAAAGTACAGATTTTATTGTATAAAATACACGTTTTTGAGAAAGATCATTTTAAAAATAAAATGTTATTGAGTTAATGTATTTATTGGTTCTCTTAATCTAAATTTACACATTTCAAGGTTGTGACGTTAAATTTGGGGTGGAGTTGCCAGAAATTCTGCCCCCCAAAAAATATATAGAAAAAAGTTCCCCAGAAAAACTTAACTTTTGCGTTCTATATTTGTATGTCAATGTTCCGTTAGGGGCTTCAACAAACTTCTGAGAGTACCTCTTTAATCTTGCTGTAGAACCCTGGAAGGGTGTTAGTGAAGGGCGGAGGGGAGGGGAGACATCTGAGGGAGATCTGAGGAGACAGTGGCCCTAGGACTGACGGCGCACCTGTCTTGGCCTGCTGCCAGATGAGAGCGAGTCTGTAGCTAGCTTTAGTAGGAGTGATAGGCGGCCTGCTCTGCCTGCTCCACCCTGCAGATGGGAATATCCGTTGGGTGAGAGGCGAGGGGGAAGTTCAATTCCGTCCAGGAGATCAAAGTTGGGAGCCGTTAACGATGTGCGCTGCCAGCTTCTGCTTCTGCTGCTGCTGCTGACCTGTCTAAAAGTTTCACTTGGAAGATAGATGGCCTTATTTACACATCCTTTGCTAGGGGCAGGCGTGTTAGCAAACAGGACATCAATGCAGGGGCCAACGGTGCACTCAGCTATGGCATCTCAAAATCACAAGCAATTGACTTTGTGCATTGGCAAAGTACAACAGACACTGGTAATGTTGTTCAGTTTTCAGGTTCGAGCAGCTGTTTGCAGAGCCAAATAACTTTTATGAAGACTCAACAATTCATGCACAGCACAATAAACACAAGTAAATATAATACCACATGCCACTTACAATTTTTATTTTCCTTTATAAAGGAGTCATAACATGTCCACTGTATGAGTCAGCAAGTAGTTTGGCTTCAAGGCATTCCTGTCTTTTGCATTCATATAAGAGCTTAANATATATAATGAAGAGTAAGTCATCAAATGATGTCTACTTCACCCACATCAGACATTTTCTGGATATAAGAACACAGATGTGAAAATGAGCAGATCAAGCCATGTGAAGGACGAGAGAGAGATCTTGGGCTCTATTCAATCATATCCGCTTCAATCGGATTCGCATTAAGAGAAAAAATATCCCATGCAGCCTTGTTTACAAGTTCCAACACTGGATTGTGAGATGTAATCTAAACCTTGATTAGGCTGATAGGTCTCTATGTGATTGACTGCTGTCTCCGATTATCACTAGGCCTTAATTTGTCTTCTGCCTCAATAGTGAAAAATAACATTCTTAAGTCCCACATACAGTAGTACAACCATTTCATATGATCATCACTGCATGAAGAGATGGAGCATGAGGAGATACCTGATCAGAGCAGAAAGAAAAATGGATCTTAATCAAAGTAACAGTTCATGCTTAATTATTACCAACGCTGTAAAGTCCCCCCTTCCTTTACACACAGCCCACAATACAATGCAATTCTTCCCCTTCACGAGTGCATTGCTAATCTGTGGGGTAATTTTTTGAAGTGTGTGAAATAAAGACAACTGTCCCTACTGCTGCGTGTGTCTCACAGTTAAAGCCTCTTCTCCTCCTAATGGTGTTTGTCTTGCATTAAAAAAGGCATCCGCCAGGGCTGAAAATATGTACAGTCAATTATGCTGCCTGCCAGGCCAGAAGCTGCTTCCACACTTCATTAGCAAAAGTCTGTGAATGTGTTCAGTTAGATCATCCATGGTGTGGCTCTGAGTTCCAGTCGGTGGGTATTGGTAACCATTCGTGGAAGACAAGATCTGGACAAAAAAATCAGGGGAGCTTTACCCAAATATATCAGTTTCCATTCAAGGTCATTGTCATTCCTGCTGTTTAAGAAGGACAAATCTCTATGGAAGCATAAAGTGTAGGCATCTGTAAAACAAAACAATCCCATAATCTACGTTGAACCCATGCAACTTTGACAATATGGAATGTTCTTTCATGTACAGTAGTGTTAGTGAGAAAGCGCTTGTAGTCTTTTCCTCAAAGACGTGTCATCGAAATGGGGTGAGGATTGAATGCTTTTCATATAACACAAATGTACATCAACTTTTTTAAATTGGATCAACAGTGAATCATTTATAGCATACGAGGTGAGAACTCATAAGTCCTTGTGCGCCAGGGGATGTATGAGGTGGCAACAAAGGAGGTAGTATCGTATAATGCATTGGCAAAAACGGATTGGTAATCCGTTTTTTTCAGGCAAGATGGTAGTCTCCTGAGCGTCACACTAAAGGGTAGAACCAGGGGTAATTTCATGGTAAACTAATGACTCATGCCATTTAAACAACACTCTACAACCCACTATGGACTGTAGGTTTATGTTCTGTTCTGGTACTTGATAAGCACAGACACACATAGCAGTCACAGGCAGTCAAGTGTGCATGTGGATATGGATGTGTGCGCACTAAAATCCACAATGATCCCAGGAAAGTCAAATGCAATTAATGAATCATCTACAATTCTCATAATTGAAATTAAAGTCAATGTTTACAATTTAAGTAAAAGTAAAAGTGAATGAATGGATACGTACAGTATAATTATCTTGACTAGCGCCCCCTTTGTGATAACATAATTGGCTTTCATCACTAAGCCTCAATTAGGAGGCGCTTGGTTTGGCACATACAGGGGTAGAACAGATAAATACATTGCTGCCACTTTCTCATAGTTTCAATCTTTTTACGCAGACGATTATGTAACTAACTCATTGAAACATTACAGCACAATATTGCCTTGATTTGTAAACATATGTTTGAAAAGTTATTCCTCAGTGAGGGAGTCGTGACTTGCTTTGACACCCACATGTCACATTCACCACATCAGAATGGACGCCTGTCTCACCTCAAATTAGAGTATTGCTTACAGTTGAAGGGAGTTTTCTTATGCTTGTTATAGTCCTATCCAGCTCAAAGGACCATTGGATGAGTTGAGGTACTCAGTTGCACTGGACAAGTTAGTAGGGTGACAGATGAAAACTTTTAAAGTCCCCACAATCATAATAATTGCAATTAAAGTCAATGTTTACAATTTAAGTAAAAGTAAAAGTATGGATATAGATATGTACAGTATAATTATTTTATTTGTATTTTTAAATCATCACTTTATGTCTAATACATCACTGTGAATATAATTGGCCTCCTTGGGCCAATGAAATGCTCAGTCTGATCGTGTGGGCGTTAGGAAACACATTTTAATTGGCTGATAGGATGGTCTAGAGCCCACCCCCTTACCAAATAGTTTTTTATTAAAGGCACATGGTATTCAATCTGTCAGTTGGAGCTGCACCCACAAAGCGATGAACTTCCACAGGTGTGTAGACTACGTTGTCCTGTCATCTAAACAAAAGGCATACCTCATCTTTATTTGCTATATCATTGTGGTACAGTTTCCAATAGGTAACCAGAAGATGCAGGACCAGAACAGCCTGTTTGCATGGTGGACCATCCTGGCCTATACCCTGTCTGACGTCTATTTATTGCAGAATGACATGATCATCTACAGGGCAGTATGGTATAATCATCAGTATCATCAAAAAGTACATTTCTCATTTTTACGAAATACACTTTGTGATGATACTGGAGATTGTAACTTATTTACATTTTCTATAATGAGTAAACACTCTGGAATTACACATTTTGGAATGTTTTCTGCTAAATAAAGATACCAGACTGCAATGGGATGTAAGTATATTTTCCAGTTATAGTTATTGAAAGTAGGAGGGTGTTAGCTAAACATAATCAGATAGGAGGTATAGAACAGCAACAGAGTAGTCATCGAGCGTATAAAGTAGAAAAAAAGCAGTGGTAATCACTAAATTTCTCCAAAACACTGACATTACTATACACAATTATAATCTCATCCTGTGACAGGAAAGGTAGGAGAGTTAGTATTCCACACTTATTGCACGCACACAATTACAGTTGTGTTGTGATGGTTAGTGTAATGCGTCTGTGTGTAGCTGGTGTAGAGGAGTCAGGCGCAGGACAGCAGAATGAGTAATATTAGCAATTTACTCAAAGAGAAAAACAATACAAGTCAAAATATATCCCAGCCCACAATAGCGGACCGCACTACAATAAACAATCACTCACAAACAAACATGGGGGAACAGAGGGTTAAATAATGAACAAGTAATTGTGGGATTGAAACCAGGTGTGTAAAACAAGGACAAAACTAATGGAAAATGAAAAATGGAACGCCACCCGAACAAGGAGAGGGACCGACTTCGGCAGAAGTCGTGACAGTTAGAGTGAAAATCTACCGGAGAATAGATCTCCAGAAGGATGGTTGGTGACCACTGCCCCTACACACACTACAAATGTGTTTTAAAATAATCATACAGTCAATCACATAGAGACCCATGGTCCCTACCCATTGACAGTTCCTACTAATCGGTTATATTGCATGGTTCAACCACTACACTCTCTGAAAAAAGTAATATATAGAACTTTTGTCCACATAGTAGAACAATCTTGGGTCTATACAGATGTAGGATATTAATTTGAGCCAGTTTGGTACGGAAGGAAAATAATTCTGCAGCAACAAGAAATGTGAAATATTAGGTGGGTTATAATTAATGGACATTTTTTGTAAGGGTTAATACATTTCTCATTAGGGCAAATCAAGTCAGACATTTTTAAGTGGAAATCAACTAGAAGCCTTTTTAAACCTCAAATACACTATGAGAATATTATCAGAAACAAAAGACTGATCAAATTAGGATCCTACATATGTATAATACTCTTTTTCAGTACATGTAGTGGCTAAACCATGCTCTTTGACAGACTTAGTAGGAATTGTCAATGGACAGGGGCTACTCGTCTATCTGTGATTAGCTGTATGACCAATAGAAGACATTGGTAGTCATTACAGGTATCTGGCCTATAGGAGCTTTGACAGTTGGTGGTGTGGCTATCTGGGCCTTAGGAACATTGTGGTGCTGCAGCCAGCGTAGTCTATCACCTTCTTACACATTACCTTTTGATTACAGAATGTGGTGACATAAAAATAGATATTGGTAAGTGGTAACCCAATCAACAGCCAAAGTGTACTTTTATATTTGGGGCTATTACAAAGCAGTCTGACAGTAGATTGACAGTATGTCAATCTGAAGGAAGTATGGTTTGAAGTGACTGAAATGATTCAGATAAAGATATTGGGAAGTGATTAGAAGATCACCAGGCAATAATTGTGTATGATCCTTTGTGTAGAAAATATAATCATTGACATTGCTTTCAATGATGTGGTGATGGTATGCTCTGGACCATATTGTGACATTTTATTGATAACAATCTATTGTTGCCTTGTAGTCAGTATACTACACAATCTCTCTTGCTTTTGACCATACATAACTAGCTACCTCTCCTGTGCCAGTCAACAATTTGACCGGCCAAAAACACCAACCCACCTGAACAGGCAAACATTGACGCCATTTTTTTCAAACTGCTCTTACACAAAAAGGGCATTATCATACTTTTCACAATTTCAACGTGTTATTTCGACCTCATAGTGTGGAAATATCCTTATAAAGCAAGTACTAGATGTTTTAGACTTTACTGCCCCTTTAAATCATGATCAGATGACCTCGTTGAATGGAGAACTTCGCAAGGTTTGTCTGTACATCTCCCCTACATCTTATCTGTAGCCACTGTTTTGAATGACCTTAGGATCATGACTCGTAACCAGTATGATGCAGTATGGGACTCCTCAAATAAGCAGGGCCCAGTTAACCAAAGGCATCTTAAGGCTAAGTTAATCGTCAGAACCATTGAGTTAAAAGGTTTTAATGAATTTTAAGCCTTAAGATACATTTGGGAAACCGGGCCCAGGTCTATTCAGTCGCATGGTGGTTCAATTAAGGTTTCTGGGCAACATCTGAGGTTGCGTGCACATGGCTCTGTATACCCTCTGGAGACAGACGACAGATGACTTTGAATCATCACATAGGAAATGTGTGGCAGTAGAGTGTAAATGTACTTATGTGGAAATTAAAGCTGATAATGAGACACATGGAGGTCACAACGCGTCCGATGAGTAACCTGCTGTTGACACATTCGGTGTCACAAGACGTAGATGTGGTGTGAATGTCATGAAGAGACGCACGAGCAAAAATGCTAATCCAATTCAAAAATTCTTTAGCTAATACTTTGAGGAGAAAATGTTTGAAAATATGTTCAAGAACTATTTTTAAAACGCCCTGGTTCTTACGTAACAGTTGGAGACTGGAGAATGCACGACTACATGGAACAACAGATGGTCAAAAAATAAATCTAAAGGAAGTTTGTTCTGAAGTGTCTGTCCTGTATCTGAGAGATATTACAAAGATCAGGAAACTATTATTATTATTATTCTGCCATCTGTTTATCCCCTTATTTCAGGCACTTATCAGGTATCAAGGTAAGACCCAGATGCAGACCGTGTCGAAGTAACAATGTTTATTACAGCAACAGGGGCAAAGGTACCGGACGGCAGGCAGGCTCAGGGTCAGGTCAGGCAGAGGTTGGTAATCTAGAGGTGGGGCAAAGGTACAGGACGGCAAGCAGGCTCAGGGGCAGGCAGAGTGTTCAGGCGGGTGGGTACAGGGTCAGGACAAGCAAGGGTCAAAAGCCAGGAGGATGAGAAAAGAGAGATTGGGGAAAAGCAGGAGCTGACACAAAAACGCTGGCTGGCTTGACAAACAAGACGAACTGGCAACAGACAAACAGAGAACACAGGTATAAATGCACAGGGGATGATGGGGAAGAAGGGTGACACCTGGAGGGGGGTGGAGACAATCACAAAGACAGGTGAAACAGATCAGGGTGTGACACTAACGCTCCTCTCCCAGCTCCCAAGAAGTACGGACAGCCCTCATTTATTTAGCTCCATTATGAAGCAATCTGCTGTGCCTTTTGAGTGAGCATTCACCCGTGGTGGCTTCACAATCTCACTCTTCTCCCTCTTCTTCAAAGGCTGTTTTAAAGGGATGCTTGTGTGTGTGTCGTTTGTGTCCCATGCTGATTTTGTCCCTTAAGTTTTCATCCAGGAGTTTTGGAATAACAAGACATGGCTTGGTGGAGTGGAGATGAAGTGTATTCCACAATGCGTTGATTGCAGATGCTCACAGATTATAAATATATGGCCATTCCCATAACAGGTATTAATAAACAGGCATAAAACAGCTATAAATACACAGGGGATAATGGGGAAGATCGGCGACACCTGGAGGGGGGTGGAGACAATCACAAAGACAGGTGACACAGATCAGGGTGTGACAGTTAGAGCCTATTGAATTTATTTCAATTGACTGATTTCCTTAAGTGTAATGTAACTCACGAAAATAATGGAAATGATTGTCTGATGCATTTATATTTCAGTATACTTCCATTCATTTTTTTAACGGGTACCGGGGACCTTCAAACGAGTCTTGTGAGGTGTTCTAGAGTGAAATGGAGTCTCAGCTTTCCATAAAGGTGTCATATTAGTGTGTAGCCCAATCTGTTTGGATGCTGAAGTTGGCAGAAGAGGCTGTACTGACTTCAGACAAGTCATGTGAGGCTTGTGGTCGTCCTAGAGCAAAACGGAGAACACCATCGTGTTCGGGAGAGTCTCATCATTCAACAAAGTTTTAGTTTGTAGGCCAAACCATTCGGACGCTACAGACATTTTCGTGAAAAGACTGAATTTCGGGATGTCTCATGGTCTGACAAACACCGCTTTCACCACAGATGCTGAAGGGCGATATCGGCGGTTGCGCTAGATTGAGAAGCAGCCCATGCATATCTCTAGCTGAAACAGACAGATTTTCATGGGGATGTTTTTATTATGTTAATTCGATTTCCGCGGGGGAGTAAAAATTATATTAGACAATTAAGGCCAAAAACGGATCAAGTCAGGGATTTTGTGAATGTGCTGAGCAAGTTTGAACACTCACTTTTGACACCTACTGTACATATACGGTAGGCTGTGGTTCAGCCCACTTAGCCTACACACTGACTGTAAACCATGCTGAATGGGACACTACAGTATGCTAACATGACTGTAAATATGCTGAATAACATATCCGTTGTAAGCGTCTGTATAATCATAGGAATCTCATTCCTCCCAGAGAGAGTGCACTCTGACTCCCATCCAAACACATACCAGCCAAATAACATGCAGGAGTAGAGGAAGTCTAATGGGAAGCTGTCCATCACCGCCCTCTCTGTGCTCACAGGGGAATAAGCACTAGTCTGCGAGGGGGCTTAATAGCTATCAGAGCCCGTCAGTGAGTAAATGCAGGCGAACGGCCCTGAGCTTGGCCCACTGCCAAGCATCACCACTTGTTGATAAACAAAGGAAGGTAAGGAGTGTCTACATATGGACACGCGCAGTACACATGCACGCACGCACACAAAATAAACATAAATACACATTTTGTACAGCACATAAACATATGATTTGAACAAACATGCACTTGACTAACTCTGAATATCTATATCGAATTGAAATTCCAATCGTAAACAGCTCTGCAAATAGGTTGAATCATAGTAGGACAAAAAGTTCAATTTCTGTGTTAATTAATCCTTACACTATATATAGAAAAGTATGTGGACACCCCTTCAAATTAGTGGATTTGGCTATTTCAGTCACATCCGTTGCTGACAGGTGTTTAAAATTGAGCACACAGCCATGCAATCTCCGTAGACAAACATTGGCAGTAGCATGGCCTTACTGAAGAGCTCAGTAACTTTCAACGTGGCACCGTCATAGGATGCCACCTTTTCAACAAGTCAGTTGGTAGAGAGAAATAATGGTCTGCGGCTGTTTTTCATGGTTCGGGCTAGGCCCCTTAGTTCCAGTGAAGGGAAATCTTAACGCTACAGCATACAATGACATTTTAGACAATTCATCATCAGTCCCCGATAATAATGCTCTTGTGGTTGAATGGGAGCAAGTCCCCGCAGCAATGTTCTAACATCTAGTGGAAAGCCTTCCCAGAAGAGAAGAGTGGAGGCTGTTTCAGCAGCAAAGGGGGACCAACTCCATATTAATGGCCATGATTTTGGAATGAAATGTTCAACGAGCAGTGTAGTGAATGTTTGAACTGTATTAACACTGAATGTTCAAACATGAAGATTCATAGTTCAGAGACACATGTGTGGATTAGGAATTCTGTGTGATAGCTTCAAATGTCCACTGGTAAAACGTGACACGGTCCTGTAATGTTTATTTTATCACTCTGTGATGGTGGTATGCAGCAGCTGCTGCTGCTGCTGCTCTCCTCCATGCCACCCACACTGAGAGGTTTTCCACCATGAATGACTGTTTGATCAGTGCTCCAGATCTGTTATTAGATCTGTTAGATCAATGCTTCTACATCTGCATTGCCTGCTGTTTGGGGTTTTAGGCTGGGTTTATGTATAGCACTTTGTGACATCGGCTGATGTAATTAAAAGAGCTTTATAAATACATTTGATTTATTGATTGAAATTACTCATGTAACCCCAATGAACTGTCCCTCTCTTGGACCAGAACCCGGTTGCATAAAAGAGTTAAGTGTTGCCTAAGGGTTTACCTTAAGGAATAATTTGCCCTTACCTAAGGGAATATTTAAAGGCACTGCATAGAGCCCCTCAAATATTGCCTTAGGTAAGGGCATACATACTGTCCAACGGTGTTTTATGACTAGTTTGAAGGCATGTACGGCAGAAACAGTATTTGGTTACCATTGGACGGCCGGATTCACTGACTAAACGTCTAGTCAAAGAGATAGCATTTATTTTGTGAGATAGTAAAACAGAACTTCAAGACAAGATTGGGCCTCCCGAGTGGCGCAGTGCTAGCTGTGCCACTAGAGATCCTGGTTAGAGTCCAGGCTCTGTCGCAGTCGGCCGTGACCGGGAGACCCATGGGTCGGCGCACAATTGGCCCAGCGTCGTCCGGGATAGGGGAGGGTTTGGCCGGCAGGGATGTTCTTGTCCCATCGCGCACAATTGACTCCTGTGGCGGGCCAGGAGCAAAGCACGCTGGACACGTTCGCCAGGTGCATGGTGTTTCCTCTGACACACTGGTGCGGCTGGCTTCCAGATTAAGCGGGCATTGTGTCAAGAAGCAGTGCGGCTTGGCTGGGTTATGTTTAAGGAGGACGCACGGCTCTCGACCTTCGCCTCTCCCGGGTCCATACGGGATTTGCAGCGATGGGACAAGACCGTAACTTCCAATTGTATACCACGAAATTGGGGGGAAAATGTCAGCTTTGTAGCCATGGAATGTACACCTTGCATTGTTTAGCTAGCTAAAAAAAAATCTACTTCGTTTTTATTTTGGAAATAACAAAGCTTTACCAGGTGGTTGAGAAGTCAACAGAGGGTCATACCAGCAATGCCATATTACACTCAAAAAAATGCTGGGGTTAAAAACAACCCAATTTGGTTTTAACCAAACTGGGTATTTTTTTATGTAATGCTTTGGTCAGGAGGCATGGTTTATTAGGGGTGTGACTTTAGTTCTTATTGGCCAACCGTGAGAGTAAATGTATTTTCTGTTCATGTTAAGTTCAAATGTTGCTTGTTTTTTCATTTTTCACATTCTTCAATAATATAAAGATTATTTCTTACATACTATAATGAGGTATAGCACCTTATTGTAGCCCAACAATGGGATTTACAAATGCTTTTAGAAAACTCATCCACTTCTGTAAGCTTCAATGAAATTACAAAAATGTCAACGTTCGATTTCAACATGTGAACTATACAACAGAACAGATTAATAATGGGTGGCTAAAAGTAACTATCTGATAGCCACGCACCTACTAAACGACGCCTCCAGCCTTCTGATCTGACCCGCTGGGTCATATCTCAATAACCCAGCATCAATAACGCAGCAATTGTTAAAGAAAACAATTAAGTTGCAACCCAGCAGTTGGGTCAACTAAACAACCTAGCATTTGTTCTAGTGGAAAGCCATCCCAGTAGAGTGGAGGCTGTTATAGCAGCAAAGGGGGGACAATTCCCATGATTTTGAAATTAGATGTTCGACGAGCAGATGTCCACATACTTTTGGTCATGTAGTGTATGTGGAAGCAGATTTACTGTGCCTTTTGAAATGGAGCGGAATATATCACAGAGACGTTGATATGTGAGGTAGCCTCCTGTAGTGGTAAGCTGCATGACACTTGGCAAGTTTGACAGCAATGACAGTGGCTGGCATGAGTGGATCACAATGCAGGTTGTATGGTGTTTGTCTTTTCATGAGCTGAATAATGTCACTTTTTACATACTTGACAATAAACACATTGTCTGTATGCAAGATAATGTATGCAATGCACAAAAGGATAAAAACAGAAATACATCAGTCTTCTCAGCTGGGTGGCATATTAACTGGTGAAAAATGGGTAGAGAGAAAAGATGGATGTAAATCACACGGACAGATGTTAATCTGATGGGAGACAGAATGGCTGACAACTGCACTTCAATTAACACAAGGATCATAAAGAGAAGAGAAGGTGTTATACATCGATTTGGCCCTCCACGTTCCAACGGATAGTCATCATCACCTTTCACACTCTCTAACACCTCTAATCTCACAGTGTGGGTATGATCCACATAACCCAGCTACCCAATTGAATTATATATATTTTTTTTAACAGATGGCTGAAACTCCCAGGCTCCTTGAAAATGTGAACTTTATATGAATTATACATTATTCAACACTTTTCTAATTCCATGTTACAGACATAATCAAGATGCACTCTTCCAACGATGTGATCCAAATTTGTATTCCACCTCTATTTCTGTCAGAGTGACTCAATTATTTAAACCAAGAGCATGAACAACGCATCACTTAATTAATACTTTAATGTATATTCTCCCATATGAAACTGCAAAATGAGTCAGTGTCTCACAGAGTTCCACATTAGAAGTAAAAAAACAGTTATTTTTCCACACTGAGGCAAAGGGTATTGAAACATCTCAGACGCTACTTTTTTGTTGGCAGAATCATGCTGTGAGTAAAAGGGAAACTTTGTGTACCACTAAGCTACTACGGTGAGATGGAACCTGGATCCGGGCTCTTTGTTGTGACTGAGATGGCACTGAGAGCGAGAGAGAGAGAGAGAGTGGGAAAGGAAAAAGGAGGTCGCTTGCGTAAGCGAGAGAGCCTGGGAAATACGACTTCTAAGATGTCAACATCCTGGGACAGTGTCAGGGGAGTTGAAGCACTCTCACGCTACAACCCCCCAATTATCCGCAACCCTTGCTAAGCAGGTAACGTATTGGCACTGGGCTCCTGGATGCTAATGAAACCTAATTATTTCAGACAAAGCATCCAGGTTGACACAGCAGTCTTTGGAGAGAATTGACTCTGCCTTTGTGCCTGCGGTCAGGAGCTGATGAGAAAACGTTAGATAGTGTCTCATGGGAGGCCACGGATGGGGTGGTATCAGAGGAGGGTGAGAGGTGCTGGTGGGAGGAGGGATTTAGGGGGAAGTTGGGAAGGGGGGGGCTCTGTCTCTGAGAAAGACATGCAATTCCTGGTAATCTGATGTCACACAGAGTTCTCTGGTTGCTCGCAATGAGTGTGCCCAAGGGAGCTGTCATGTCTTTGGCGATGCTGTTACATTCCAATGGCTTAATGCCATATCAATGTCTGAGAAGGGTGATGAGAAGGGAGGGAGCCTTTGCTGGATACGCTTGGCCAGGCAGCGTAAACAACCAGGAACATTAGCACTAGCATGCTCAATCACTCCATCACCAACCAAGCCCTGCACTGTGCAGTGCTGCGTCTGGGATAGAGTGAAGGTCCCTCTCATTTGCCTCTGAGAAGTGGTGCCGCTTGGATCATTCATACTCAGAGTGGTTGGCTAGTTACCACTTATCAAAGCTGTTTATTGTATATCTGACGGATGTTGCTTACTGCCTCTACTGCACAGAAGCGTAATGTGGGGTTACTGGCCCCCCTTTAGAACAATGTCCATTTGATGACACAAAACAGCGAAGTTTGGTAAATATTTGTCGTGCTTAGGCAAGCAAAAACTATGACGGGAAATAAGTTACTAGAGTTTACACTTTTTTAAATAAATCCAATCAAATCAAATGTTATTGGTCACATACACGTGTTTAGCAGATGTTATTGCAGGTGTAGCAAAATGCTTGTGTTTCTAGCTCCAACAGTGCAGTAATATCTAACAAGTAATAAAAAAAAATACACACAATTTAAAGTAAAGGAATGGAATTAAGAATATAGAAATATTTGGATGAGCAATGTCAGAGTGTCATAGACTAAGATACAGTAGAATAGAATAGAATACAGTATATACATATGGGATGAGTAATGCAAATATGACTAGTGTTCCATTATTAAAGTGGCCAGTGATTTCAAGTCTATGTACATAGGGCAGCAGCCTCTAAGGTGCAGGGTTGAGTAACCACGTGGTAGCCGGCTAGTGATGGCTATTTAACAGTCTGGCGGCCTTGAGATAGAAGCAGTTTTTTCAGTCTCTCGGTCCCAGCTTTGATGCACCTGTACTGACCTCGCCTTCTGGATGATAGCGGTGGGAACAGGCAATGGCTCAGGTGGTTGTTGTCCCAGTTATTTAATGAATGCGTTTTTCACAAGTACTGGGGTAAGTGCCTTTTAACGGGGTATGGTAGTAGGTGCCAGGCGTTTGTGTCAAGAACTGCAATGATGCTGGGTTTAGTAGTGGTAGAGCAAGAGTAGTGGCAGCCAGGAAAAGTGTTGGGGAAAAAATGTGTGACAAAGTGTTTTCTGTGACAATTACACTGTGTGGCAGTTACCCCAGGGGGCTAGTTACCCCACGTTACCCTACCTACAGGACCTCCAAGCTGTGAGTCTCTCTGGACCACTTAATGCTGGTTCTGGATGGATACAGGGGCTGCTTGGTTTACCCGTGCATTCAGTACATTACTGATTAATTAAAGTCCTTTCACCAGGGTTCCAGAGGGGAATCAAGTGCAGTTCGAGAATTCAGTCGCTGTTAAACTTCCAGGATTGTTTGGAGCCCCTTAAGACAAATCCACTTCTCTGGAATAGGCAAGGGAAGACCAGGCATTTGAGAAAAAAATAACTCATTTTGCCCACGGTCGATTGGTCAGAACTAACTGATCAGAACTTTTCAATGTCAGACAATAATGTATCATTTTCAAACGACAGATAGGCATCTGATGTAAAGTTTAGTGTTCTTCATGGACTAGATCTGCTCTCAGCAGCAGGCAGCTTTGAAAATATAGCAATCATATCATGGCCTTCTTTTCAAAATGGGAAGACTGATCGTTATATCTTGGCAAGGCACTATGATTGATCTTTTTGTGACAATCTTTTTTACATTTCAAATCTGTTCTTCCCTTTCAATGGCTGACTGAATAAGGTTAAGTGAGCCGTAGGCCTTTTCTCCTCATTTTTCCACAGACAAACTGGCAGGCATTCCCAAAGTTTCAGGAAATCCTTTGAAATTATATATTTTAATGAAAGGTTATTATAAGGAATTATGTTATACAATAGACAGAAGTTTCAAAGCAGAAAACAGTCTCTTTTCCCTCTCCAATCCAATCACGCATCCTTGCAATGATGTAGCGTTTCAGTTGTGTACTACAGTACGAGCAGAGTGTGACCTTTTTATCTTTGGAACCTCTTCTGTAAGACCTGACTAGGCTCTCATTAAAATGGACTTCACTGAAACCATACATTACAGTAGGTACAAAACTGCAACATCTAGCAAACCTCCAGTATAGTGTATGAGAGAAAACTGCCTAATGCAACAAAGTCAAACCTGTCTTCTCTCTAGATGATGCTATATTTTCTTTGCAGCTACTTGAGCTACTTGTACTTCTCATTATATTCACAAAATGGCCCTAAAGTATGTTACTTTCCAAAGGATTTAAGAATATGATGAAGAAATTAACAGGAGACTATGTTTTAGATGTATCATCTTTTGAAAGTGTGTAACTGGTGTGAAATGGCTAGTTAGCTAGCGGGGTGCGCGCTAACAGTGTTTCGATCGGTGACGTCACTCGCTCTGAGACCTTGAAGTAGTTTTTCTCCTTGCTCTGCAAGGGCCGTGGCTTTTGTGGAGCGATGGGTAACGATGCTTCGTGGGTGTCAGTTGTTGATGTGTGCAGAGGGCCCCTGGTTCGAGGCGAGGAGAGGGACGGAAGCTATACTGTTACATTGATGCTGTTGACCTGGATCACTGGTTGCTGCGGAAAAGGAGGAGGTCAAAAGGGGGGTGAGTGTAACCGGTGTGAAATGGCTAGCGTTAATCACGTGTTAGCAGTCCTTTTCAACATCTCGGGACAAACTGTGCATATGTACAGTAGTTGATGTACATTTTTTTGTAGCTACCTGCAGTGAAGTCACCTTCGCTGTGACCTAAAGTCACCCCAACCCTAGAAACATAACTTTTCTGGTTCAATTGTAGTGCCGGTTGACAACTGTTCACTACTGAGTGTAGGATACTGGTATGGACACCAGTGAATGTTGATAGAAATGGGTTGGATTCATTTCGCTCCAGCTGTTAACGTTGTTGTTATTGTCACATTGTGACAATGTAATTGAGACCTGGTTAATGGAAGTAATTGGATGAAATGAAAGCTTGTACATAATAAGTTCCGCTGACATAAGGATCTCAGGGTCCCAACATCACGTCGTCAGACTGTGCCAATTAAGCGATGACTAAGATTGAGTCGACATCTAACACTGACGTACATAAAAGTCTGTTCTGCAACCGTGCACATTGGGTTTTTAGGTAATGAAGAATATCTTTAGAGAACCAGGTAGAGGGACATTTTATACATTTTCCACCTACTCTATTGTTATACTTCATGCATTATATACTGTAACTCTTAAATACTAACATCATGTCCAAGAGTCGTAAAACACATGGTACATGATGTTAAGATGATCTGATAAACGTACAGGATGAGAATGATACAATATAAAGAGATTGTTCTATCCATCATTTTCTCCCGAGACTGTAGTGGCATCACCTCTGATAAATACATTGGGCAGCATCCTGTGCTGTGAGAAGTGAGGCTTTCATTACGGCTCAGAAGTCCTCAGCAGATTAGAGTATTGGGATCTCACTAAGATGGATAGTGCTATCAGTTAGGAGGCCTCCCCACTCTCTGTCACTGGTGGAAACCCAATATGCCATGTTAGGGAGGAGCCAGGGGACCCCACTTCCTCACTGAGGCAATATCATCTGATAAATAGCCTTACCTGGCTCACTTTTACGTGGGAGGTCTCCATTGTCTGTGGTAATAGTGTTTCTGATTCACTGTGTTGTGAAAAATTAGACATTGTATAGATCCATTTCTAATGAAAAAGGACAATTGAATATTAGGCTTATATTGCAAGTTGCAGATCGTTAAATCAAACATCATGGTATCGGCAATATTTAATGTACTGTAACTACTCGGTTGCTGGTGTTAAGCTTTTTAATATGGAGAGTTTCACACCCCGCAGGATATGAACCCAGTTGGCCGTGTACTGTTTAGAATCACTAGTGTAACCAATTTCCAAGCTGCAATGTTGGGGAGGGAGGGTGTAGTTTCAAGTTTCAACATTTATTTGTCACATGCAGAGAATACAGAAACAGCAGAGGTGAGACCAAGTCTCACAGACTCCAACCTTGACTTCCTCTGCCTTTCAGAGACATGGCTCCATAAAAAATCTCCATATGCTGCCTCGATTGTGCCTGGCTACACTGTTTAATAGTAAAGTAAAATGCCTCCCATTCAGGCCCAGAAAATAGGATATGCACATATTTAGTACCATTGGATAGGAAACACTCTGAATTTTCTAAAAGTGTTAACATTTTGTCTGTGAGTATAACAGAACGGATATGGCAGGCGAAAACCCGAGGAATTTCTGTCCTGGAAAAAGTGATTTTGACAGATTGCCTCATTTAGAACCCCTCCCTTATGAAAATGCCCATATAAGAAGTTAACTTCCGACACTACCAGGTGAAATGCAAGGCGCCAAATTCTAAATCCAAAAGTTGAATTATTAAACATGCATCAATATACAAGTGTTGCATAGTCATCAAAAGCTCTGCTTCTTGGCAATATCACAGCGTTGTCAGATTTCAAAAAGGCTTCACAGCGAAAGCACCACATTTGATTGTTTGAGGATAGCACCCCACATATTTTTCCCATTACCATAAATTCATAAGCCATCACGGTTCACACATAACACATTTCACAGCGAAAACAAATCAATTACCTTTTGAAGAACTTCTGCTGAGGGCTTCCCAAGTGTCCAACGAAGAAAATCCATGGTTCTTTTGTTAGAAAAAGTAATGTATTATATCCATAAATCTCCATTTGGTATAATGGGAAAATACAGCGTCGACTCGTCCATTGAAACGTGAAGAGAACTCGTTCAACTTATACCTATAAACTTGTCCAAGAACAATCAAACATAATTGTAAATGTATCCTTAGGAACACTTTTATGTATATGTTGTATAATATTTCAACCGGAATATAAACTGGGCGATAAGAAAGGAAAAAACCACAGAGCGCGCCAGCCGTGAACGCGCGTTTTACTCTTGTTGACATCTGTGTGGACACTTCCTAAATCTTCTTCTTCTATCCTCTAAAGCAGCTAAAAAGAATCAAAACACTGTCTGGAGACTGTTAACATCGAGAGGAAGCAATAGGTAATGCATTCATATGCCCTTATATGGGCATTTTCATAAGGGAGGGGTTCCAAATGAGGCAATGTGTCAAAACCACTTTTTCCAGGACAGAAATTCCTCGGGTTTCGCCTGCCATATCCGTTCTGTTTTACTCACAGACAGAATGTTAACACTTTTAGAAACTTCAGAGTGTTTCCTATCCAATGGTACTAAATATGTGCATATCCTATTTTCTGGGCCTGAATGGGAGGCATTTTACTTTGGGCACGCCAGGCTCTCCAAAACCGTCACCTCGTGCACTGCTCCCAAATAAGTTAAAACCCATTCAGTCTGTCTACAAACAGGCTCTCAAAGTGCTTGATAGGAAGCCCAAAAGCCATCATCACTGTTACATCCTCAGAAAGCATGAACTCCTGAGTTGGGAAAATCTTGTGCAATACACTGACGCATGTCTTGTATTCGAGATCCTAAATGGCCTGGCTCCCCGTCCACTCAGTACTTTTGTTAAACAGAAAACCCAAACATATGGCAGCAGATCCACAAGGTCTGCCATGAGAGGTGACTGTATAGTTCCCTTAAGGAAAAGCACATTTAGTCAATCTGCATTCTCTGTGAGAGCTTCCCATGTCTGGAATACACTGCCATCAGACACACATAACTGCACCACCTATCACACCTTCACAAAAAATATTAAGACATGGCTAAAGGCCAATCAGGTTTGTAAACATATTCCCTAGCTGTGTATTGTCGCTTTCCATGTTGTCTGTTGTCTGTAGCTTGTGAGGTGTGGAAACACTGTTGCTTTATGGATTTTGTCTTGTTGCTTTTTGTGCTATGTTGCTCTGTCTGCATGCTATGTCTTGCTTGTCCTATGTTGTTCTACGTGTGCTCATTGATTGTCTGTATTGTAATTGTTTTTAATAACCTGCCCAGGGACTGCGGTTGAAAATTAGCCGGCTGGCTAAAACCGACACTTTTACTGAAACATTGATTAATGTGCACTTACCCTGTAAAAATAAAAATAAACTCAAACTCAAGTCACTATTATTCGAGGTACAAGCGAGTCTCTAGTCACAAGGTCCAAGTCTCATGTCAAGTCAAGAAATAAACTGCATTTTACACCTGCATTTTGAGCAGAAAGTCATTCATGTTAGCAGTCAATATAAACTAGGGTCATGATATCATGTCACATTGTCCCTTCTCCGCAGTCCAGAGCAAGCAGGATCATGTGGCCTACCTGTATGCAGCAGAGGTTGCAGAGTCGGATGGAAAGAAAGCAAGATCTGTCTGTAGCCTTTTTCTTCCTCACAAATATTGTAATTAATTTGCCAGAATATGTTACATCTTTATCCCATAAGTATTGAAGGTAGTGGGATGTTACAGCTATCTTTAGACATATAGCCAGTACCCACCACTGAGGTATATAATGATCACCCAGCCAAACTAGGCCTATCAAAAATTAGAAAATGAACAGATTGCTAAACGGTACTTTATATCGTTAATATTAATTAAGGTAGGCTACTCTGTTTTTGCCATGCAAAACCAGAGAATATTAAACAATCGCTTTCTGGTCACTAATCTGGATATGTGCGCTAGCATGCTGATGACTGGTTTTTGGTCAAGAGTCAAGATGCGCAACTTTTTGGTTCTGAAGCACAGACTATATGTTTTTGAAACAAGAATTTGGTCCAATGCCATAGGCCTATGTTAGTAACCAGATTGAATAAGGATAGGTATACATATAAAATACAAATGGTAGGCTATATGTAGCCTATTAAATATGTATGAAAACCATATATTTTTCCCGTTCAGTTTCACACTGGCAATCCCCCAAAACCTTTTCACTGCGCTAGTTCACCTGACCTGTGTTAATTGACAGTTTTCTGGTTCAATCAGAGGGCTGAGTGTGTCTTTCACAAGCCAATCTGTTTTTACAAGTGCGATACTGCCTCTTGGTGCGTGGAGAGTAATCCAGGGAGACTCTGTGCCACAAAATGATTGACAAAACATTACCAAACTTGGACAGATCATTTCAAGTCATCAGTGTCAAGTCAAAGTCGAGTCTCGATCTCAAGGCTCCGAGTCTGTCAAGTGGCGCAGCGGACTAAGGCACTGCATCTCAGAGCTAGAGGTGTCATTACAGAACCTGGTTCAATTCCAGGCTGTATCACAACCGGCCATGATTGGGAGTCCCATAGGGCAGCGCACAATTTACCCAGCGTCGTCCGGGTTAGGGTTTGGCCGGGGTAGGCTATCATTGTAAATAAGAATTTGTTCTTAACTGACTTGCCTAGTTAAATAAAGGTTATATAAAAAAAAATCAAGTCTTAAGTCATCAAATTTGTGACTTGATTTAAGACTCAAGTCCAAGTACAGTGAAATGGTTACTTGCAAGCTCTTTCCCAACAATGCAGTAATAAAAGTAATAATATACATAAAAAAACACAAGAAATTCAAGAGAAGAAAATACCATTATCAGTACCATTATTACAACATGCAGGGGTACTGTAGTGATTGAGGTAAGGTATGCACATGTAAACAGGGGTAAAAAAGCAGGATAAATACTAATCAGGTTTCATGTGTTATTATTAGTCGTACGAAATACGCATGGTATACATTGTCCAACGAAGTGCTTACTTGCAGGTAGGGCTGCGGTGGTCCCGAAATGTCATCAGTCGGTGATTGTCAAGAAAATAACTGTCGGTCTCACAATAATTGACCGTTAATTAACATAAACACATTAAGCGTCTCCTGGCTTCCACACAGCCTACAAGCCACTGATGCTGACCTTTGGAACATCTACATTGAAAAAGTCTAATAAATCCATGTAATATAGCCTACACCTTCACAATAAATCCATCATTTATTTTAGACAGGTCTAAAGAAACATGATATGAAGAAAATGTAATCTATTTCAGAAGAACAGAATAGCATACATTTGTCCTTATGTTAGGTCCTGATCTGGCGATGCCATATGGCTGTGGGCTACACTCATTTAGCACACAATATTTTGTTAAATTCCGTGGCATTATTTTATATTATGAAGAATACAATTGAACAAAGCTGAATAAAATAGAGAGGATATCTTCTACAAACAATCTGAGGGAGTGCGCACATACGGCTATTCTGTGTTGAGCGGTTAACAAAGAAATAGGTACTCCTATATGCTTAATTTAGAGTTATTAATGTAGCTTTAGTTGTTCTACAAACTTTGGGCTAAATGTTTTGATTATTAATACGTTGTAAGGCTGCATGATGCGACTCTAATTATTATTTTTTTAAAGTTTCTTGAAAGGCATGAGCTCTGCTTAGTTTTTTTTGTGCTGGCTGTACACACTTAATCAGTCTCTCATTCACAACTTGACAAGCACTTGATAATGCCTCAAATTTCCTGGCAGCATCCCATTTGCGTGGCCATAATGCACCCCCCAAAAAATCCACACCTTTTGCAGGTTAGTGGCCGTTGTTCCCTTCTCCCTGAGTGCTGCATGCTCCGAAGCATCTCAGACTCACATGGCTGGCTCTCCATCATGTGATCGGGTCTTTCTCACAAGCTACAAGTGAAGACAGACATTTTGGGGGCGCAATTGGGCGCGTCCTTATCCTATTCTGAGGTATTGGAAGAACTGTCCACATTTACTTTTCGTCAGCCAACAAGATGAGTGGGCCTAATGAACAGCAAAAGCACTAGCCTATTTCAATCTACTATCCTTCATAGAACAAAAGTTGACCTATTCTATTCTATGTGAGAAATCAATATTCCAAACATAGTCTGGGACAGTTGTGGGATGCGATAGATACCAAATGAATACACCCGCTAGCATCACCCCTCAAAATGTACACAACGAGTCAGCAGATCAGAACGTTTAGCTTAAAATATTAGGCTATTTCTTCACATTATAAGTGCAGCAATGTGCACACGGCAGTAGGCTATCTGCACGAATGTTCCATTAGCGAGAAAACACCATTATCAAAAGTGACCGAAAACGTGATTATGCATGTAATGCTTTTATTACAAAGGTGCATTTTTATGGTGAAAATTATCTTCCCCAAATTTTCTAAATCATGCTCTGCGTATGTATGCCAGTTAGGCTCTACACCCCTTGTAAAGTGGATTAATGTGCTTAATTTTAATTAAGAAGTTATTTGTCCACTTTAGTTGTGATACAAACCCAAAAATATAGGCCTATGTGCTAGGCTACATGAGGTGTGCGACTATGTTTAGAAAAAGTTGCAAAAAAAAAGCATTGTTTCTTGCTTTATGCTGGGCATCATTCACAAGTGATAATATATAATTCACAAGTGATAATATATCATTCACAAGTGATAGGCTAATATTGTCACCCATCAGACTATTCTTGATTTGATCTTGTCTTTACATATACTAAATAGTATATGTGTGAAATTTGTTTTAATTTTGAATGGACCATTATCATGCACCTGTCTCGAAACAGGGGCAGGGGAAAAAATAAGATAAGCAACGTGCTTAATATTAGGAAAGTTGAGAAATAAATATGGTAGGCCTACCCTATCTATAGAAAGCTGATAGAACCTCCTCTTTTTAGTAGAGGCCATCACTCCAATTGCATAGCCTATAGAAACGTTGCGCAACATGAGCTCATGGGCTCTCATGAAGTGTTTGATTAGATTTTCGATTACATTTGCATTGATATCAGAGTGATTACATGGACAATAGAGTGCTGAGTAACAGGCAGTTAGCAAGTTTGGTAGGCTACTAATGACCATCAGCAGCATCAGAGCTTGTTTCTACAACACTAATTACCGTGAGTAAACGGTCACATGGAATTTGACTGCCTTCATGACTCGTGACTGACGGTGTGGCGGTAATACGGTCACTGCAACAGCCCTACTTGCAGGTTCCTTCTGGGCAATGCAACAACAATAAGAAATAATACAAGATAAGAATACAGACATGAAGTAAATGGCAGTAGAACATCATCTTTTTTTTGCGTAAGTATAATACAAGAAGGCACCATTTAGTCCAAAATTGGGAAAGTGGGGGAGGGGGCGCAAGTGTATAAATGTAGCAGTATAGAAAGAGTCTGGAAGTAGCAGTTGTGATGTGTGTGTAGCATGAATGTACATTATGTATACAAAAGTATGTGGACACCCCTTCAAATTAGTGGATTCAGCTATTTCACCCACACCCGTTGCTGACAAGTGTATAAAATCGAGCACACAGCCATTCAATCTCCATAGACAAACATTGGCAGTAGAATGGCCTTACTGAAGAGCTCACTGACTTTCAACGTGGCACTGTCATAGGATGCCACCTTTCCAACAAGTTAGTAACAAAAATGTCTGCCCTGCTAGAGCTGCCCCGGTCAACTGTAAGTGCTGTCATTGTGAAGTGGAAAGGTTAAGGAGGAAAACCAGCTCAGCCGCGAAGTGGTAGGCCACACAAGCTCACAGAACGGGACCGCCGAGTGCTGAATCACGTAGAGAGTAAAAATCGCCTGCCCTCGGTTGCAACACTCACTAACGAGTTCCAGACTGCCTCTGGAAGCAACATCAGCACAAGAACTGTTTGTTGGGAGATTCATGAAATGGGTTTCCATGGCCGAGCTGCTGCACACAAGCCTAAGATCACAATGCGCAATGCCAACATCAGCTAGAGTGGTGTAAAGCTCGCCACAATTGGACACGCGTTTTCTGGAGTGAAAATACTCAAGCCTTTATCCATACCAGCAGGTCTCCCAAAAAGTGATGTTGACTTCAATGGGACAACCAGGTAATTAAAGCTAAAATGTAATGTGCACTCTCACTAGATAGAAATGTGTGGTTCAGTGGAAGATTTTCTGAAGAAAATAGACAAAGATAGTATCAGCAATTCTCAATCAGATGAGGCACACCTGGTCTCATTCATTTATAGATGTTACTTAGATTGAGAATGATTTCCATGTATGTTATTGCTCATGTGCTGTCATTTTTAAACACACAGCAAACAAAAAGCTGCCACCATTGTGGGTGCCGTATGGGCAATGGTGGTAAATACCTCATTCGAATTGAATTTTATTCATAAATGTGGCCACTCATTTATTGTGTTGATGTCTTTATAAGATGTCTTTTGCATACTTCATGATAATATTCCCTTACCCTAGGACCTCCATTCCCGAACATGAAGGCGCCTGACTCTAGCAGGAAGGACCAGAGAAAAGTGTTGGCTTAAGGTATGACATCGTATTGAGTAAAACTAAGATCACTCATATTTAGAGTGACTGACATAAATTGGAGCATGAACAGGCTTAGTCTACACTCAGGTGGAACAACGGATTTGTAATGCATTTGTCAACAACGGTTGCACCAAGTAATGCATATCACAATGGTCGAGAGGTGCGTACACACATGCAATGTAACCTACATCAGTTGTTAAACTTGAGGAATGACTAGGCCCTAGAGGTTTTGTAACTTCACATGAATAAGCCTACAGTATGTCAATATAGATCTGAATGTTCGATATCCTTTTAACTGTACACTGTTGATAGTAGTTGATGCCAAAGCTAATCACCTACTACAAGGACTCTGTCAGCTTGACAAACTTCTGTGTCATATGAACACACACATACCAGGGATTGCCAGGGCGAGTACACGGAGCAGTCGGGAAAAGCTCATATTGTGCATTTAGTGACTGAATGCAACAAAAAAGAATCAGCACAGCGACATGATCACTCACTCACCCGCGCACTTACTCACATAGTTTCGCTTTATGATTATTCTAATGTAAGGTAATTGGGCCTCTACTTCAGGAGAGGAACGACATGCATGACCTTCTGGCTCTCCTCTCTGCTGAAACAGATGCAGCCCCAGCAGCGCAGGCCCAGCTCTAACAGTGTTCCTCCCTATAGGCTGCCCTGCTCCTCTCTCCTTTGGCACCAGCTCCTGCCACAGCAAAAGAGGATTCCTCTGAAGAGTTCCTGCTGGATACCGGTAATTCGAATGATATCACACACACACTTATGTGTGCAGGGACTAACTTATTCTGTCTCACATACACACACACACAAGCACACACTTGATTTAGGTTAGTGTATTGTAAAGGCTGTGTTATAAAATAATATTGTGTCTCTCTTTCAGATCTGCCAAGCACACCTCTGCCAGCCACGCCACCACTGCCCTTGACAGCATCTCCACTGGGCCCATCAAGAGATGAGGTTGCCACTTCATCTTGGACCACGGCCGATGGACACAGCCCATTAGAGCTGCCAGTGATGTCCTACTGGCCAAGCACCACGGGGAAGAAGAGACCCTGAAGTGGGTGGATCTGCTTTGCTCTTAACACCAGCCCAGAGAAGCTCCTAGAGACTCACAGCTGTGGCATTATGTTACTGCAGAGAGTGAAACGGTCAGTGTCCCAGTCATGTTCCCTGGCATCTGCACTCACAGCAGAAAGCCTCACCAATTCAAGTATGCCATTTGAGGATTTTGCTGTCGCTGCCTTCTTTCAATGGAAGCTGGAGGCCTCGAAGCATAGGGAGGCAGTGAGGAAGGAGCAAACTGAGGAAAGAGGAAAGAGAAAATCTTCAGAGCAGCATCCCTCCGGCCGTCTGTACAGGTTCTGCCACCAGCCGCTGAAACAAGGCCCTGACAGCCCTCACACATATACCAGCTTTCCTTGAGCGGCAGGAAGATATCTACCGCCTAGCCAATGTGTTTTCCCTGTACCTGGCACAGGGCATTGGCTGGAGCTTCAACAGTCTGCCTTTTATGAGACTGAAAAGTAGAGATGGATGGTGGAAAAGGGGGGTGACTCTACAGACACAGACACAGACATAGAAATAAATAGGAGCTGAAAATCAATTTCCATTGATGTAAGTGGTTTGGACTCATGTTTGATTTGTGTTTATTTTACAGGTACTTTCCATTATTTTCCATTACTGTACATATATTGCTGTATATCACTGTATATATTATTGTTCATTGCTATTTTGTGTAATTGTTGCACAAAGACCAACATGTTATTCTAATCGCAGTGAATATGTCTTGTATTATTAACCAATTTCTTTAGTTAGTGTGTGAATAAGTTTGTTGTACAAAGGATTGCGCTCTAACGCTATCATAAACATGGCTTTGATTTCATTAAAGTCAACTACAAAGCAATCTTCTCTATGCGTTGTTTTAATGTTGCCTTTATTTTTTTCGATTGTGCTCTAACACTCTTTCATTAAATTAATCCTCAACGAAAAGCAATCTTCTTTTGTTTTTCTTATATTGTCTTTATATGCATTACAATGGCAAACTCAATGTCCTCCAAATGCAAGACGTCCCCCACCAATGTCTGAACTTTTACTTTTGTCCCAAGTACACACACTAAAGGATAAAAAATGCACGTTTAGCCAAATAGTGGTTTTTAGACATTTTAGGCATTCAAGGTGTTGGTCTGATGGGAATATGTGATGTCATCTTGCTTGAGGAACAAGTCATGCACAAAGTTGATGCCTTAGCCAAAACTATAGTTTGTTAACAAGAAATGTGTGGAGTGGTTGAAAAACAAGTCTTAATGACTCCAACCTAAGTGTATGTAAACTTCCGACTTCAACTGTAGATGCCTTGCTCTGAAGAGGCTTTCAGTTAATCACAGTGCGTCCTCTCCACTTCTGTAAAACTATTTGGTCTGAGGGAATAAACGTTATTATAATAAAGAATTGAAGACAAAACAATTCTATAAACTGATTAAACTTTATTAAAACTTGTAATGTAATCATTGTTTTAAATACAGTGTACCAACTTCTGAGGGAATAAACTCTTATGTTTATATTTAACAAACAGAGTACACTATTATCATACGGTTCATGTTTTAAGTACAGTGTAACAAGTACTGTAAATAATCATGTGTCCCTGCGTGGGAATGAACCATGGCAAATAAATTGGCAAATAAAGGTGTGGTTCAGTTATGACTCTCTGTGAGACATTCTTGTTCAGTCATATCCAATAGACTAGAAACATGATTTAAGTAAAGCCTGAATTGTAATTCATATATACAGAAAAAAACCTATGCATATTTAACTCCCTTCATCTGCATTCATCTGAGGACACAGGATAGTATTTCAATGAGATACTTAATTTCAACCAGTGGAGAATGTGAAACGCTTTATTGAAAGAAGTTCATTATCCAGGTGTTATAAATACATAATACCTGCATTATAATTATGATAATTGTAATATTATATTATAAATAAAAGTTCAATCTGCACATATGGTGTGCATTATAAAACGAGGAAGAAAGATGAGGTGGGGAGAGAGGTGTAGAAGACAGAAAAGGAAAGAGGTAAGAACAGCGGCAGACAGAATATGACTAATGAATTACACTGCTACCCTAATATTCTCTCAGTTCATCACAGTGTCTCTAGCGGTGTCTCCTAACCAGCCTTGGGCCCCCAGTCGGTCCGAAGGTTACCTTAACTTCTTAGGAAGCGGCAGCAGAGGTGACGGTTTTGGAGAGTCTGGCGTGCCCAAAGTAAAATGCCTCCCACTCAGGCCCAGAAAATAGGATATGCACATAATTAGTACTATTGGATAGGAAACACTCTGAAGTTTCTAAAAGTGTTAAAATAATGTATGTGAATATAACAGAATTGATATAGCAGGCGAAAACTTGAGGAAAATCCATCCGGATTTGACCTTTTTCTCCAGGCTGCATATTGATTTCTATGTTAAATAGGACTGAGACTTTTTTTTGTGACCTTTCCTCTGTTTGATACCTAAGGATACATAAAAAATGATGTTTGATTTGTTTGGAGAAAGTTTATAGGTATAATTTGAACGTGTTCTCTTCACGGTTCAATGGGCGAGTGGACGCTGTATTTTATGATCATAACGCGCCAACCAAACGGAGATTTATGGATATAATAAATTACTTTTTCGAACAAAAGAACCATTGGATGTCTTCGTTGGACACTTGGGAAGCCCTCAGCAGAAGTTCTTCCAAAGGTAAGGGATTTTATATTAGCGATTTTATGCGTTTTTTGAGAACCGCGCTGTTATGGATTTATGCTAATGCATAAAATATGAGAGGGGCTATCCTCAAACAATCAAATGTTGTGCTTTCGCCGTAAAGCCTTTTTGAAATCTGACAACGCTGTGATATTCCCAAGAAGCAGAGCTTTTGATGACTATGCAACATTTGTATATTGATGAATGTTTAATAATTCAACTTTTGGATTTTGAATTTGGCGCCTCACATTTCACCGGGTAGTGTCGGGAGTGGGGCGCTAGCGCGCCGCTACTCCCTAAGTAGTTAAAGGAGGAACCACTGTAAGTAGACTACGATCTTCTCCTTGGTCTTACTGACGTTAAGGTAGAGATTGTTGTCTTGGCACCACACTGCCAAGTGTCTTACCTCCTCCCTGTAGCCTGTCTCATCACTGTGGTGATCAGGCCTACCACTGTTGTATCATCAACAAACTTGATGATGGAGTTGGTTGTGCGTGGCCAGGCAGTTGTGTATAAAATCCAAGTTTATTGGTTGCGTACAAAGTTTAGCACAAGTTATAGCAGGTGCTTGTTACTAGCTCCTAATACTGGCTTACTGGTGCTCTTCCATGCCGTCCCTGGGGGGGATGCGTCGCTTGAGTGGGTTCGCGTCCCCCCCCCCCCCTTGGGTTGTGTCGTGGCGGAGATATTTGTGGGCTATACTCTGCCTTTTTTCAGGATGGTAAGTTGGTGGTTGACGATATCCATCCAGTAGTGTGGGGGCTGCGCTTCGGCAGAGTGGGTCGGGTTATATCCTGTCCGGGGGTATCGTCAGACGGGGCCACAGCGTCTCCCGACCCCTCCTGTCTCAGCCTTCAGTATTTATGCTGTAGTAGTTTATGTGTCGGGGGACTAGGGTCAGTCTGTTATATCTGGAGTATTTCTCCTCTCTTATCCGGTGTCCTGTATGAATTTAAGTATGCTCTCTCTAATTCTCTGTCTCTTTCTGTCTTTTTTTCTCTTTCTTTCTTTCTCTCTCTCAGAGGACCTGAGCCCTAGGACCATTCCGCAGGACTACCTGGCCTGATGACTCCTTGCTGTCCCCAGTCCACCTGGCCGTGCTGCTGCTCCAGTTTCAACTGTTCTGCCTGTGGCTATGAAACCCTGACCTGTTCACCAGACGTGCTACCTATCCCAGACCTGCTGTTTTCAACTTTCTAGAGACAGCAGGAGCGGTAGAGATACTCTGAATGATCGGCTATGAAAAGCCAACTGACATTCACTCCTGAGATGCTGACCTGTTGCACCCTCGACAACCACTGTGATTATTATTAGGGAGTTTTTCCTAGCCACCGTGCTTCTACACCTGCATTGCTTGCTGTTTGGGGTTTTAGGCTGGGTTTCTGTACAGCACTCTGTGACATCAGCTGATGTAAGAAGGGCTTTATAAATACATTTGATTGATTGAACAATGCAGTAAAATGTCAAACAGGTACACAAATAATCAATTTGAAAAACTAATAAACAGAAAGAAAAACAAAAAATCACGAAATGTCAGAACGAATCCAATTAACCTCTTATACATCATTAACTTCTTAGGGAGCGGTGGGGCACTACCAGGTGAAATGCAAGGCGCCAAATTCAAAATCCAAAAGTTGAATTATTAAACATGCATCAATATACAAGTGTTGCATAATCATCAAAAGCTCTGCTTCTTGGCAATATCACAGCGTAGTCAGATTTCAAAAAGGCTTCACAGCGAAAGCACCACATTTGATTGTTTGAGGATAGCACCCCACATATTTTTCCCACTACCATAAATTCATAAGCCTTCACGGTTCACACATAACACATTTCACAGCGAAAACAAATCAATTACCTTTGGAAGAACTTCTGCTGAGGGCTTCCCAAGTGTCCAACGAAGACAATCCATGGTTCTTTTGTTAGAAAAAGTAATGTATTATATCCATAAATCTCAGTTTGGTAATGAGAAAAGACAGCGTCGACTCCTCCATTGAAACGTGAAGAGAACTCGTTCAACTTATACCTATAAACTTGTCCAAGAACAATCAAACATAATTTTAAATGTATCCTTAGGAACTCTTTTATGTATAAATAGCATAATATTTCAACCAGAATATAAACTGGGCGATAAGAAAGGAAAAAAATCAAAGAACGCGCCAGCCGGGAACACGCATTTTCTTCTTTTGACATCTGTGTGGTCACTTCCTTATTCGTCTTTTTCTACATTCTAAAAGCAGCTAAGAAGAATCAAAACACTTTCTCGAGACTGTTGACATCCAGAGGAAGCAATAGGTACTGCATTCATATGCCCTTATATGGGCATTTTCATAAGGGAGGGGTTCCAAATGAGGCAATGTGTCAAAACCACTTTTTCCAGGACAGAAATTCCTCGGGTTTTTGCCTGCCATATCCGTTCTGTTATACTCACAGACAAAATGTTAACACTTTTAGAAACTTCAGAGTGTTTCCTATCCAATGGTACTAAATATGTGCATATCCTATTTTCTGGGCCTGAATGGGAGGCATTTTACTTTGGGCACGCCAGGCTCTCCAAAACCGTCACCTCGTGCGCTGCTCCCAAAGAAGTTAAGGAGCGCTGGGGCGCTAGCGCCCCGTTCCCGACACTACCCGGAAAAATGTAAGGCGCCAAATTCTAAATCCAAAAGTATAATTATAAAACATTCATCAATATACAAGTGTTCCATAGTCATCAAAAGCTCTGAGTCTTGGCAATATCACAGCGTTGTCAGATTTCAAAAAGGCTTTACGGCGAAAGCACATTTGATTGTTTGAGGATAACACCTCATATTTTATGCATTAGCATAAATTCATATCCAGCGCGGGTCTCACAAAACACATATAAGAGCTAAAATAAATCGCTTACCTTTGATGAGGGCATTCCGAAGTGTCCAAGCAAGACAATCCATGTTTCTTTTGTTAGAAAATGTCATTGTTTATATCCATAAACCTCTGTTTGGTTGGCGCGTTCTGTTCAGAAAATCCACCGTCCACTTGTCCCATTATACAAGACATATAGAGCGTTCAAATTATACCTATAAACTTTTTCCAAACAAATCAAACATAGTTTATAACAGATCCTTAGCTACACTATTATGTATATTAACGATTATATTTTACACGGATAATATCTTGAACGATAGTAAAGTAAAAAAACGAGAGGTGCGCTCCCGTGTCTCTCGCGCACCAGACAGAAATCCCTTTGTCACTCCTCGGATATCAACATCCTGTATGAGCCTCTTGTTCGTGAAAAACTCATGAAACCTTGTCTAAAGATGGTTGACATCTAGTGGAAGCCATAGGTACTGCAACCTGGGTTCTAGAATCCACCATGCTATATACCAGCCTATGGTAAAAGAAGGCATGTCAAAAAAATACATTTTTCCTGATGGATTTTGCTCGGGTTTTCACCTGCTGAATCAGTTCTGTTATACTCACAGACATTATTTTAACAGTTTTAGAAACTTCAGAGTGTTTCCTATCCAATAGTACTAATTATGTGCATATCATAGTTTCTGGGCCTGAGTGGTAGGCATTTTACTTTGGGCACGCCAGACTCTCCAAAACCGACACCACTGCTGCTGATCCCTAAGAGGTTTTAACAACCCAAGTAGCATTGTAACAGTAATCCAAATGCAATCTCTTTGTATCTAAACTGGATTAATTTACAAAAGATATACTAGGAATGATATGTACAGCAGTAGATATTAGACTGAGCTATGTCAAAAATGAATTATACAGTATGAATAAATATGTGCTGTGTAAACAGTGTAACTTAAATGCAATGTACACACTAGTAGAAATATTTGAATAAGCTATGTAGAGACTACAGTATATCCTATAAATACACAGTACAATCCCCCACTGCAAAATTGATAGAATTGCAGGTTATTAGCTTCAGGACCTGAGTCCAGAATATAAATAATATATATGTATGTGAATGGTAACTATAGACAGTATTGGCAGTATGTAAATATAACATGTGTGTATAGCAGAAGTTACATAGGATGAGCTATGACTAGAATACTGAGAATCCATATAAAGTGGGTAAAACAGTATGTACACATTATTAAAGTGACCAGACGTTTTCCACATTTTGTTACGTTACAGCCTTATTCTGAAAGTAATTAAATAAAACATTTTTCTCAGCAATTTACACATAATAACCCATAATGACAAAGCAAAAACATGTACTTTTTTTTTTTTGCAAATGTATTAAAAATAAAAAGCAGAAATACCTTATTTACATAAGTATTCAGACCGTTTGCCTAGAAAACTCGAAATTGAGCTCAGGTGCATCCTGTTTCCACTGATCATCCTTGAGATGTTTCTACAACTTCATTGGAGTCCACCTGTGGAAAATTCAATTGATTGGACATGATTTGGAAAGGTACACACCTGTCAATATAAGGTCTCACAATAGACAGGGCATGTCAGATCAAAAACAAAGCGGTCGAAGGAATCGTCCTAGAGCTGGCCGCCAGGCCAAACTGAGCAATCGTGAGAGAAGGGCCTTGGTCAGGGAGGTGACCAAGAACCCGATGGTCACTCTGACAGAGCTCTAGAGTTCCCCTGTGGATGGGAGAACCTTCCAGAAGGACAACCATTTCTGCAGCACTCCACCAATCAGGCCTATTATGGTAGAGTGGCCAGACGGAATCCATTCCTCAGTAAAAGGAACATGACAGCCCGCTTGGAGTTTGCCAAAAAGCACCTAAAGACTCTAGACCATGATAAACAATATTCTCTGGTCTGATGAAACCAAGATTGAACTCTTTGGCCTGAATGCCAAGCATCACGTCTGGAGGAAAACTGGTACCAGTTCAGAATAAGGCTGTGACGTAACAAAATGTGGAAAAAGTCAAGGGGTCTGAATACTTTCCGAAGGCACTGTATGTACATAGCGCAGCAATCTCTAAGATGCAAGGTGGAGTACCGGGTGGTAGCCTGCTAAGTACTGTGCCTCTATTCTGTCAGAGGGATTGCAACAACATACCATTTTGCTCTGGCCATCATACAGTGCAGCTCTAAAACAATGTGACACAGTTTATGTATGTAACCATCTGCAGAGTCACGTTTTAAGGTAAATAATTCAGCTTTCTATTTTATTCTCAGTGGTATTATTAATTAATTCTCACCGTTCTGCAATTGTCATACAAGTCTCCAATTAAGTAATGGGAAGGCCCAGGGTTATTCCTTTATGGAATTTATGCAACTGTAACGATTCTGTAACTACAGACACTGGGAGACGGGAAGCAAGTACAGGGTGAGGATTTAATCATAAATAGACATGAAACTAAACAAGAACAGCGTCTGGACAAGAGAAACAAAACAGCATCAATACAGACACGGGAATGAAACTGAGGAAGTGACAGATATAGGGGAGGCAATCAATGACATGATGGGAGTCGAGGTGAGTCCGATGGAGCGCTGGTGCGCGTAACGATGGTGACAGGTGTGCGTAATGATGAGCAGGCTGGCGACCTCGAGCGCCAGAGAGGGGGAGCAGACGTGACAGCAACAATTCTTAAACTAAGGAAATTCTAGATGTTACATAATTTCCTCTTTTGCTTATTTAACTGATGCCCTGAATAAGCATAACAGGGCTAGATGAGATGTCACTTCTCTCAGGTACGGGATTGCTTTTTGAGGATTTACAAAGGCTTGTTGCTCTTGTTGCTCAGGGAATGTCTGCCTAAAACGTTGGATTGCGTAACGTGCCTGACTGGCTGACTATATTTCAAAGTAATTGCTTGTTATTTTATTTATGGATGAAAGGACACAGGATCAAAACAACATTGCATCATCATGAGAGACCAGCCACGTACAGTACCACATTACCATAACCTAAAAGCCCCAGTCACTTGGTTTTGATATGCTGACACTCTGAAATATATTTCATTGCCCTCTTTGGTTATATAAGTGACCCAGCTTGTCAAAAAATGTAAGGCGAAGTTGAAATAGCATATTATGAGGATGATGATGAAAGAGAAATAAAACATTTTGTGAGATGGTCTTACTTGAAATGTCGAGGGAAAGACATGAGGCCCTGAAATGCAATCTTCAAATGAAAATTAGATTAACACAGCTCTTGTGAAGTTGGAACTAGTATCCAGAGTGATGTGTCATTCTACGGTATATTGCAGCCCCTCTTTTGCCCTCAGAACAGACTCAATTCATTGGGGCATGGACTCTACAAGGTGTCGAAAGCGTTCCACAGGGATGCTGGCCCATGTTGACTCTAATGCTTCCCACAGTTGTGTCTAGTTGGCTGGATGTCCTTTGGGTGGTGGACCTTACTTGATACACACGGGAAACTGTTGAGTGTAAAAATCCCAGCAGCGTTGCAGTTCTTGACACAAACCGGTGCGCCTGGCACCTACTACCATACCCCATTCAAAGGCACTTAAATCTTTTGTCTTACCCATTCACCCTCTGAATGGCACACATACACAATCCATGTCTCAAGGCTTCAAAATCCTTATTTAACCGGTCTCCACCCCTTCATCTACACTGATTGAAGTGGATTTAACAACTGACATCAATAAGGTATCATAGCTTTCACCTGGATTCACCTGGTCAGTCTATGACATGGAAAGAGCAATGTTTTGTACACTCAGTGTATATGTGTTTGATCATGAACAGCATTCATCCATAGATGACAGTCATTCAAGAACACTTGAGTTCCCTATGCCATGTGTCACTGCTCCTTGGCATTTGTATGATCACTTATTCATACCATGTCAGGCTGCTGCATACACTGTAGAACTGGCTTCAGGCATGTCACAGGTTAAGTCTCAAATGCTGACAAGTTGGAGCCAATGTTGCACCTTAAATGCAGTAGCTACAGTGTTTAATTGACATCAACAAATGTAGTCATTCAGCAAAATATATATATTTTTTGAACAAATGTGGATAATGAATGGCTTTTGGGAGTCATTATCGGCGCTGCATATGGTAACACTTGTGAAATGCCTTGAAGCTCTGAACATTGTATGTATTACAAAAACGTTTTTATTGCTCTCTAATACCTCAGTCCGCGGTCGACTTGTTTGAAGTAAATAAAATGACTATAAATAAATTAAGGTGATGAAATCATGAGGGTCACCTGTCTCACGGCTCCACTTTATGCTCCGCAAATCTATCTCACACTAAACTATGCCTAAGTCTTGTGTTTATTCTTTAAAGGTGCAATCAGCAGCTGCTACATACTTTTTTTTCATTTATAAATTATTATATGTACCCGTTGATTCTTCAAGAATATAACTTATAAATGACTCATGAGCATAGTTCAACTGTCCTACACCATCAGAACCCAAAATCTAAGTTTGTTTTACTCTAATGTTTGTAAACAAAGCAAATGTAAGTAAACACTATATAGCCTCAAAACATTGATAAAACTATAATTTTGGTATCATGGATGGTCAGTTCTTGCATCTATAGCTGTCTATGTTTTTGAGAATGGTTACATTTCTCCAGCCCCATCCCTTATCTCTTACCAAAACACGGGCGGGGAGGTTGCTTTGTAATTGTTTCTACTGCTGATTGCCGCTTTAATTAACAGCAAGCCCAAAGAGGCATGCCCTTCTGCATTAATTAAAAACATTTGATTATGCAGTCACTCATGCTTAATTTATAGAATATTTTAGTTTCAAAAGCTACATTGCATAGTCATAAAATATTAAGAGGGCCCCAGGGCCAAGATAGCTTCCTCTCAAAGGGATACAAAATAAAATAACATACCAGCGCAGAAGAGTCAAATGTCTCTTTGATCCTCTTATCTCATGCTGAAATGCAATGGAATATTCGATTGGCAGTCTGACCAATTTGGGCCAAAATGGGAGTGCTCACTGCACGAGATGAAACATGATTACGTCAGCATGGTTTGTCTGCTAGGAGAACAACACACACACACGTACACATAAATTGCAAATGAGGACTGAATGTGCCTTTTGGTACATAAAAGCAGTGGTGGAATAAGTACACAAATGTCATACTTACTAAATACTTTACTCAAAGTAAAGATACTTTAATGGAAAATGACTCACATAAAAGTGAAAGTCAACCAGTAAAATACTACTTAAGTAAAAATCCAAAATTATTTGATTTTAAATATACTTAAGTATCAAAAGTAAAAGTTATTGCTCAAATTCCTTATATTAAGCAAACCAGACGGCACAATTTGTTTTTGTTTTTATTTACGGATAGCCAGGGGCACACTTCAACACTCACACATACTTTACAAACAAAGCATTTTTGTTTAGTGAGTCCGCCGGATCAGAGGCAGTAGGGATAACGAGGGATGTTTATCTTGATAAGTGTGTGAATTGGACAATTATCCTGTCCTGCTAAGCATTCAAAATGTAACAAGTACTTTTGGGTGTCAGGGAAAATGTATGGAGTGAAAAGTACATTATTTGCTTTAGGAATGTAGTGAAGTAAAAGCAAAAGTTGTCAAACATAACACTACTAAAGTACAGAAAGCCCAAAAAACTACTTAAGTAGTACTTTAAAGTATTTTGAATAGTACTTTACACCACTGCATAAAAGCATGGCTACAAAATAAACAAATCAAAGACTATTGCAGATACGCCTAAATACTTTATTGGTTTGCTAAGCCTATTCAAACATGGTTATTTGAAACTAATTTAAATGGTTTTTGAGCTTGGAGAACATTTAAATTCTATTTTTAGTTTACCTCAATTTAATCCCCCGTTTCAAACTTTCATTACAAATCAGATGTTCGTTCATAAGAATGGCATTGCAGTTTAGAGTATTTAATAAGTGAACGTGTTGAATTACATTATGCTCTACATTGCTCCTTTAAATGAATGAGGCAGAAAGGAAATTTAGTCCTCCTGGGCATTTCCAATAATCCCTTGATCTGATTAATTCAGAGGACAAATCGCAGATAAGGATGGGCTATTTTTTTCTATTATTTTGGTAAAGCATGAACTGAAAGATGAAAGGAATGTGAAACCTAGTAAACTGAATTAAAGTGTCATGACTGTCCTGGTGTGATCCAAATGGGCAGATCCGGTTTGCAATTAATAAACTTCCACCAGACCTCCTCTCACCCGCAGATGGGAGGAGGGAGCTGCTGGGGGGTTGACAGTTCACACCCTGTCGTAAATTACAGGAGAAAAGGACATTCTCTCCCCTCCAGTATTTAACCCAATGAATGTTCTTTGTTAACAGACTTCTTCCCGTCAAAACTCTAACAGTTTCTAAAGCGAATCCTGGAACAGTATTTCTAACATAAGAATGTGGGGAATGGTCTGAGATGATCTATAGAAAACTAATGTCATATTGGTTTTAATTTTGTGGATCTCATTAAAAAGGTTATGAAGGAAATACTGTAACTTGAAAAGTATTTACACTCCAAGTATGAAGTCTCCATCCTTAACATTGTATATGAAATATTAGCAATTATGAACATATTTTTGTTGAGATAGGAATCTGATTTTAGGAAATATAAGAGAATCTATCTCCAATAAACTGTGCATAGTAAGCAGCCACGCCCCGAGTGAGGTCAAAGAGCATGTCAGACTAACGGAACCGTCCCCTTCGGCCAGAGTGCATAAAAGGCTTGGTAACAGAAATGAACATTCGACCAGGAAACATGAAGCGGGAGCTACACGTTTGAAATGGTTGGAACTTTGAATCCTGAACCTTGAACCTCAACACGAGGTGAAGAAATAAACTAACCTTCATTTAGACAAGAAAGACGGCGAGCTGCAGCTCATTTCCAAAGTGGTCCGAATCTCCGTAGGACGTTACTCTCATCACCAATGGAAACCATCGACATGGCTGGCTAGCTATCTTCCAGAATGAACAACAGTAGAAGACAGGAAAGGGGAGACCACTTTTGGACAATCAGAGCCATATTAGCTTTCCGCTGAAAGGCCAAAAACCTTCCTAAGGAGGGCTGGTTCCTACAAAGATAAGCGGAGAACGGCACTCACATGTAAATACGTTCATGATTTCTTACTTCAAACGAGCGTCGGTTCGTGTGCAAAGTATATAATTAATGTGAGAATAGTTCTAAAATGTATCAATGATAAGTGCCCCTTTTTCTCTCTCCCTCTCTCTCTCTTCCCCACCCCTCTTCATTTTCTGTTTAACAAGCCGCTATATTTTGTCAGTTTGCTAGGGACCGTTTTCTCATGTATTAAGTATGTATGTTTATTCTGTTTTATTATTTAGTTAGCTAGTAAATAAATAATGAAACCAAGTTGTGTTGTACTGAATCATAACTAAGGCTGGGGTTTTGCAGATCCCAGAAGGGTTCGACTGTTCAGAATGATGATATGATACGAGGTAATGATTAATAAGATAACTGTTTATCAATGTAATAGATATATACCTTCTAGAGTTTAATTTGGGAGATGGTAACTCTTTAACTTGTTGTGGAGCGGCAGCTGAGGGGTCGGTTTTGGAGAGTCTGGCGTGCCCAAAGTAAAATGCTTGCCACCCAGGCTCAGAAACTAAGATATGGACATAATTAGTACTATTGGATAGGAAACACTCTGAGGTTTCCAAAAGTGTTATCATTTTGTCTGTGAGTGTAAGAGAAGTCATTTGGCAGGCAAAAAACAGAGATTTTTCCATCCGGAAATGTCATTCCTTTTGGCTTATAGCTCACTTTGAGGCACTGCCTATAAAAAACTATTTATACCAGGACACTGGATGTAGTACCTACTGATTCCACTAGATGTCAGCAGTGTATAGGCAAAGTTTCATGGAAATCGGAACTAATGCGTTCTATTGAGAGAAGTTCTAGCCGAGGGACCTCTTTTTCAGTTGCACGTTTTTGAACGCACATTTTGCTGAGCGGTCCACTTTATTTGACTTATATAACGTTTAGGTGACCATCCAAGTGAAAGATTATCACTTTTATTCATAAAAGATAAGCTAAGGAAGCATTTTAAATCGTTTTTGTTTTGTTGAGGGAAAGTTTATAGGTATAGTTGAACGCGTTCTCGTCACATTGGATTTTCTGAACACAAAGCGCCAACCAAAAGGAGATTTAAGGATATAATAAATTACTTTTTCTAACCAAATACTCATGGATTGTCTTCGTTGGACACTTAGGAAGCCCTCTGCAGACGTTCTACAAAAGGTAAGGCACAGGTTTTCCCTGTGAAATGCATTTTCTATCGACCGCGCTGGCTAAAGATTTCATGGTTATGGAAAATCTGTGAGGTGCTAGCCTCAAACAATCAAATGTAGTGCTTTCGCCGTAAAGCCTTTTTGAAATCCGACAACGCTATGATATTGCCAAGAAGCAGAGCTTTTGATGAGTATGGAACACTTGTATATTGGTGCATTTTTAATAATTCAATTTTGGAATTTTGTCTTGCATTTCACCTGGTAGTGTCGGGAGGACGCTAGCGACCCACCGCTCCCTGAGAAGTTAAACAACCTCTTCCGTGGTGCCCCAAATCCTAATGAGTTAAATGTTACATGATTTATTTAAATCGGGTAACAAATAAACATAGTTAGTTGATTAAAACTTCTTAGGGAGTGGTGGTGCGCTAGCGCCCCACTCCGGACACTACCAGGTGAAATGCAAGGCGCCAAATTCAAAATCCAAAAGTTGAATTATTAAACATGCATCAATATACAAGTGTTTCATACTCATCAAAAGCTCTGCTTCTTGGCAATATCACAGCGTTGTCAGATTTCAAAAAGGTTTTACGGCGAAAGCACTACATTTGATTGTTTGAGGGTAGCACCTTCAATATTTTCCATAACCATGAATTCATTAGCCAGCGCGGTCCATAGAAAATGCATTTCACAGGGAAAACCTGTGCCTCACCTTTTGTAGAACTTTTGCTGAGGGCTTCCCAAGTGTCCAACGAAGACAATCCATGGGTATTTGGTTAGAAAAAGTCATTTATTATATCCATAAATCTTCGTTTGGTTGGCACCTTGTGTTCAGAAAATCCAACGTGAAGAGAACACGTTCAACTAAACCTATAAACTTTTCCTCAACAAAACAAAAACCAATTAAAATGCATCCTTAGCTATCCTTTTATGAATAAAAGTGATTATATTTCACTTGGATGGTCACCTAAACGTTATATAAGTCAAATAAAGTGGACCGCTCAGCCAAACGTGCGCCCAAAAACGTGCAACCGAAAAAGAGCTCCTCTCACCAAAACCCCTTCCTATTAAACAAATAACAGTTATCAGATTAATTAAAGTAAGGTCACGACAAAAGTCTCTACCTTCCATGAGTCAGCTCAAATCCTGTGTGAAGTTTTTTTTGTCAAGGCTGTGAAAATGGACAACTAAAAGTCTAATTCTCCCCTGTTTCTCTTTCACACACTGGTGTGCTCATGAGAATACAAAACAAGATTTTTTTAATTGTAGTGAGACAATTGTAATAAGAATATATTGTAGGATTCAGAAGTCAGGCAAACAGACATGACATTGAAAAACATATTTATTTCAACTTCACCATCCATTATCTGATCCCCACTTTAACTTTTATAAAGGTCCAACAAATGCATCAAGTTTGGAGGCCTGCTCAAGGTCCACCTGGAGATAAGGTCAACAAGCACTCCTTCAAATATTCTGTTTTTCATTGCCTTTGTTTTCAACAGGGAGTCGAAGGAGTGTTTCTCCTTTGAGTCTCACCTAAACTAAATGTAATATTTATGAATGTCATTTCCAGCTGCTTGAATAGAAATTAAATTGATTTTGCTTTAATCTATCTACAGAGCTCGTAACTTCCCACGGGATTGTGTGAGTTTGCTGATGTTTTCCATCCAGGCAGGCAGATAGGATGTCCAGTACCAGTAAGTTCATGAAGTATACAAATGCTGCTAAGTCATGATTAAGAGCCTGATTGAAACTGGAATAGAGGGAGGTTTTCTGCATTACACCCACTTGGCTCCTTAGAAAATTCTAATGAATGTGTGGATATGGGTGTATGCTAATGTATAATCAACCTCCATGGCAGCCCAATAGTACAGTGTTATCTTGCAACCAGATTTCTCGATCAGACAGCAGCTAGGAATCTAACTCTTTTCACAATTTGACTCGGCGGGGAAATAGATAATTGGGTTACCTGTATAGAACTTAACTTGAATCACATTTTAGATGCCCATTTTACAAAGATGAAAAATAAATTAAGCAAAACTTTACTTTTCCTCAAATCAGATTGGCAGATCTTGCCAATCATTTGATGGTACGTTTTATATTTTGAGGATATTTAATTTCTGGTATCTTCTGGCTCTTCACAAACATAGTAGGCCTACTTGTGTATTACTATGTGGTGGCAGAAGTTAGGATGAGCTGTTGTCACTTCTCAAGGGATATGTTCTAGGTTGGACTGTGATGTTATGCCTTTCATAGACTCCTGGTATGTCTGCACCCAAACACAAGGCCATTGTTCTGGAACTGTTGCTTATTTAAAATAACTTTGTGTAAACAATATTATCACCTCTCACTATATAAGGGACATGGAAGCATTTACTCTTCGATTTCTTCCCTGTGAAACCAGAGATAGATCTCCCTCGCAGCTGCTTGATTAAAGATTTCTCTATTATACAATTAAATAGTCTCTGCATTAATCTTTGGATCGAGTTTTCCACAACAACTGGATATATTATCACATTCCCTAAAGGTCTGCAGACATGGGTGATTTTGCAATATTCCCTTGCAACAAAAACTGTGTGCTCACACAAAGGTGAGCACATCCCAATGTCCAAAAACAGGTTGAATCAACATTGTTTCCATGTCATTTCAAGCCCAAAAATCATTGTGATGACGTTGAATCAAAGTGGAAACCTATTTGGATTAGCAAAAAGTAATCAACGTAAAAGCATTTAGTCTTTTTTTCACGCAACTTCTAACCTTAAATCCATTGACATGGTGAAATGTTTTGTTGATTTCCCGTTGAATTCACATTAGTTGACAACTCAACCAAATGTAAATCAAAACTAGACGTTGAACTGACGTCTGTGTCCAGTGGGATTTATTCAATAATCAGTATTCCACGCTCAGTAGAAAGTGTATCCTATCCACACTACAACTGACCCAACACTGTACAGTACAGTCATCAGTATTGTAGCTCTTATATATGCATGGCAGTTCCCCCTGGGACATAACATGGACAGTCTTACTCAAAGGCCATAAACAGGTGATGAGATCTGGACTTTATTTGGCTCTAACTAAGGGCACTTCATCACTTGGACTAGGACAAAGTCGAGTTGAAAGGGAAGGACAAAGCTACCCTGGGGTTGCAGAACGAAACGACAGCAAGTGGTCGACTCACAATAATATCCAGGGAATGGTCACATGCAATCAAATCATCAAGTTCACATCAAAGCATCTTCAAAACACATTTCCTTTTTCTATTTCAAGCGTTGGTGAGCAACAATGCCAGCCCTCCTCCCCATTGAAATTCCATTCATGGAAGTTGAGTCAGGGGGATTTAAAGTTAATTCCTGAAGAAATCTATTAATTCATCTGTCTATGAAAAACTAAATATATCATGTATAGGGGAGGACTCTTACTGTACTTCTCCCATAGGTAAGAAAAACCCACCGGAATAAGGGAAAACAGTATAACATAATTTATCAAGAAAACACAACATGAATGCTAATGCATACATAATACAGAAAGTGTTGCTGAAAAAGGATTAATAAGCTGGCATCTGAGCAACAGTGGAGAGGACATTTATGAATGACGAGTTATGAAAGCCAGTGTTTAGATTTCGAGTTTTAATTAAGTAACAATGCCAGAGAAGCCAGTGTTTAGAGGATATACTGGTGTTATTAGGCCGGAGACAAAGTCCTCCAAACACCTGCTTTGAGGGCAATATAACTTTTATACAAGGGGTTACCAACATATTCAAAAATTGAATGACATATTTTCATTTAAAATGTTATTTTGATTAAATTATTAATACTATTTCATCCTTCCACGAGATACAGTTGAAGTCGGAAGTTTACATACACTTAGAGTCATTAAAACTCGTTTTTCAACCACTCCATAAATTTCTTGTTAACAAACTATAGTTTTGGCAAGTCGGTTAGGATATCTACTTTGTGCATGACACAAGTCATTTTTCCGACAATTGTTCACAGGCAGATTATTTTACTTATAATTCACTGTATCACAATTCCAGTGGGTCAGAAGTTTACATACACTAAGTTGACTCTGCCTCTAAACAGTTTGGAAAATTCCAGAAAATGATGTCATGGCTTTAGATGCTTCTGATAGGCTATTTGACATAATTTGAGTCAATTGGAAGTGTACCTGTGAATGTATTTCAAGGCCTACCTTCAAACTCAGTGCCTCTTTGCTTGACGTCATGGGAAAATCATAATAAATCAGCCAAGACCTCAGAAAAACAATTGTAGACCTCCACAAGTCTGGCTCATCCTTGGGAGCAATTTCCAAACGCCTGAAGGTACCACGTGCATCTGTACAAACAATAGTACGCAAGCATACACACCATGGGACCACGCAGCCATCATACCGCTCTGGAAAGAGACGCGTTCTGTCTCCTAGAGATTAACGTACTTTGGTGCGAAAAGTGCAAATCAATCCCAGAACAACAGCAAAGGACCTTGTGAAGATGCTGTAGAAAGCAGGTACAAAATTATCTATATCCACAGTAAAACAAGTCCTATATCGACATAACCTGAAAGGCCACTCAGCAAGGAAAAAGCCACTGCTCCAAAACCTCCATATAAAAGCCAGACTTAGGTTTGCAACTGCACATTGGGACAAAGATCCTACTTTTTGGTGAAATGTCCTCTGGTCTGATGAAACAGAAACAGACCTGTTTGGCCATAATGACCATCGTTATGTTTGGAAGAAAAAGGGGGAAGCTTGCAAGCCGAAGAGACAGCAAAGTCAAGGTATTGGAGTGGCCATCACAAAGCCCTGGCCTCAATCCTATAGAACATGTGTGGGCAGAACTGAAAAAGCGTGTGTGAGCAAGGAGGCCTGCAAACCTGACTCAGTTACAGCAGCTGTCAGGAGGAATGGACCAAAATTCGCCCAACTTATTGTGGGAAGCTTGTGGAACGTTTGACCCAAGTTAAGAAATTTAATGGCAATGCTACCAAATACTATTTGAGTGTATGTAAACTTCTGACCCACTGGGAATGTGATGAAAGAAATAAAAGCTGAAATAAATCATTCTCTCTACTACTATTCTGACATTTCACATTCTTAAAATAAAGTGGTGATCCTAACTGACCTAAGACAAGGAATAGGATTAAATGTCAGGAATTGCGAAAAAACTGAGTTTAAATGTATTTGGCTAAGCGGTATGTACATTTCTGACTTCAACTGTATAGTCCCAAAACAAATCTTGGGTTGCTACCCAAGCCGGCTGGTTGTTCGTTCTAAATTATCCTTTGCCATGATGACTGGCAATGTTCTTTTCCCTTGCTTGCTAGCTAGCCACCTTTGGCTAACACCGTCAAGTCAAACAGTCCAGACAGAATAACATAAAAGTAGCTGCATATGCATTTGTTTAAGCTGTTTTTGGGTGATTGTTTTGTATACATCCATAACAATGAGCTAATAATGTGCGATTTAGCTTGGCATAGAACATTTGCTCTCTCGCCAGACCACTGTTAAAAAATTATGCTGATTCATGATTTCGACTGGCAGAAAAAAGTTGCCAGCCTGTCTGTCTTGTCCTGACTCCCGACATGTTCATTGCCACAGGACAGCTGGAGATCGAATTTCAATATTGAAACAATGTTGCAAATGTCAGAGAGACAGACAGTAAGTTTTTTACAAATCTCCGCTGTTGAAAACCAAATGCTAGTCTAAAAGAAATGGTAGATAATGTCTAGATGCTTTTTACAGTGTAGAACTTATATATACATTTCCTGGCTGAAGTGACGAGACAGTGGATTGCGCAGTCAGATGGAACCGAGTAAATAAGCTTTTAAACATCATAGATTTAGCCAGTGGTAACTTGTGGAATAGATACCGGAAGGAAAGCAGTTTTAACCAGTTTGCATCCAGAATTAGACCCACCCGTATAATACTGTGATTTGGTTGGGTTGGGTTCTTCTTAGAGCCACAGGCCTCACACTTTAAACATTGTCAAACTGTAAACTTCCACCATGGGAGGTGGAGTTTTTTCCACTAGCTATCTTCTTGCAGACATGAAAACAAATGCATGCTTTAATACCTTGATTTTTGCTTTTGTTTCATTTTCGCCGTTGTGTGACCTGCCTCATTGACCTGATGGAACGTGTCAGTGGCCAAGCCATGGAGTGTTTCACGCCCAGTCCTGCTGCTAACACAGTGGAAGTGCTGATCACATTCACAGCCATGACCCAATCAATAGGACTTTAAAGTAATGGAAATGTATTGCTGATATTAATCGAATGATAGTTCACTTAAACCCCTTGCATTCCCCTGTTATACACTGTACTTGTAAAATAATTATATTAGTAATAGCAGATTTAGTACACTTTATAGTCCAAAATCATAAAAATAATAATTTAAAACATTAATCAAGCCCATGGGCACTCCCCCCAAGTGGGTGGAAACAGAGATTAAGGGTTGTGGCTTGAATTGTAGGTATGTAAAAACCACCCAGTCATTACATAAGTAACGTAGGAGGTGATACAATTATTACACTAAGTATCCCATTATGAATGACATTGTGTTACACCTGAAGTATAGGCTCGGACGTCAGCAACTCATTGGCAACATAATGATAATGCAGTGACTGTATGTTTGTCATCACTCAGGTCTTAGTAATTTTCCCGTAGAAATAATGATGGGAATGGCCATATATGTGTGAGACATACTCCACATAATCTGTGAGCATCTGCAATCAACGCATTGTGGAATACACTTCATCTCCACTCCACCAAGCCATGTCTTGTTATTCCAAAACTCCTGGATGAAAACTTAAAGGGACAAGATCAGCATGGGACACAAACAACACACACACACACAAGCCATCCCTTTAAAAGAGGGAGAAGAGTGAGATTGTGAAGCCACCACGAGTGAATGATCACTCACAAGGCACAGCAGATTTCTTCATAATGGATCTAAATAAATGAGGGCTGGCCGTACGTCTTGGGAGCTGGGAGAAGAGTGTTAGAGTACCAAGACAAAAGGGGATGAGGAGAAAAAGCAGAGGAATCTGACAGCTCAGAATAAATGACTCAACATCAAAACTCTTCACATCTCCCACCACATCCCCCCAGACTTTGAGGAACAGAACAAAAGCATTGTACTACTCTGGGAGGCTGTTCATTAAGTGCTTGGATGTGTGTTTACTGCACCCTCTTTCACTTCAAAGCCACTGACTACTTGGACCATCAGTGCCCTTCTGAGGAAGAAACAAGCTTTTCTCAGAGAAGTACTGCAAAGCATTGTGCCCAAGGTACATTTTGGGTAACAAGCAGGCTGGCCTTAAAGTCACTTAATAATCAAGTGCTGTCTTGAGAGAGGGACAGTATTTAAATGAGTTACTGGTGGATGTTTAAATAGCTTACTGGTGGATGTCCATCTATGTAAACCCCAACTATGAATAGAATGTAAATGCATCTAAATAACTGGTGAAATATTTCACTATCTAGGAGAACAGTACGTGCATTTCTTGAGAATAAACAGATAATGCCTCCATCCATTTTGACTTAAAGAAGCAGTCCCCCTGGTTGCAATGAAGACTGCAGGTATTGTGAGAGTCTTCTTATGGGAGACATTGGCTGGGTCCGAATAGCCATACTAGCGTACTACATACTTAAACTGCATACTATTTACTCATCGTCGCATACTATTTAGCACGTACCGTTTAGCAAAAAGTATACAGTGTGCCATGGCTGCAAAGCAGTAGAGGCTTCTGATTGGCTGAGTAAGTGGGGCGGGGCCGAGTGTGGGTGGATTTTTCCAAATTCTACAGTCATGTATTGCATTAACCAGCCTGATAATAGCTCATTTCCAATTTAATTATTTTCATTAAACTGAATAGAATAGGAATGGAGTTATAGCCGTACACAGGCTGGTTATAAGCAGACTGTCACATTCGACCTATACCATAGTAGACCATATATCCCATCTAAAAAGGACTGAAGACAGAAACCGATAAGCTGGTTCCATTTCAACATATTTATTGGTGAAACCAAAGTGCTGTGACATATATCAATTAAATCATAGCCTAATACACACACAAACATTTTTCAAATCGAAAGGGTATTGAACAGAAAAACGTGAACAGTCTGGTGCATCACAAATTCAGAACTGCTGGACAGCAACATAATAAACTAAAGCACTGATCATTGGGAATGAGATCAGAATTACTGCTAAGGCTTGATTCATAAAGTAAATAATCAAATAGGTAGCCTTGTCTAAAAAACTAAACATTTATTCTAGAGTCAAAACAGACTACAAAGTGTAAATAGGATAATTTCGGTCATATAGTCAATCTCGTCAGAAAAGGAGTTTGGAACCTCGGTGCGTCACAATGAGTAAATGGACGTTGGGTTTGGATTACAATTATGTCAGCAAATCATGCGTCCTTTTGCCCAGCTCCACGTGCAAATCGCCCTCCACCCATTTCGCTTCCCTTCATTGAATAGGGCTCTATGTTTCATCGCCCCCAATGCTTTTAAGACTGAAAAGTCCTATATGGATTGACCATATGGATATATGGATTGAGTATAAGCAGAGGGACTGTAAAATAATGACCTCTCTGGTTTAACTTAGCTAACAATGTTAGATAACGTTATTGCTGTTTAGAGTGCATTCAGGAAAGTATTCAGACCCCTTCACTTTTTCCAGATTTTGTTACGTTACAGCCATTTTCTAAAATTGATTAAATCGTTTTTTCCCTCATCAATCTACACACAACACCCTATAATGACAAAGCAAAAACTGTTTTTTAGAAATCTTTGCAAAAGAAAAACAAAACAAATGTCACATTTACATAAGTATTCAGACCCTTTACTGAGTACTTTGTTGAAGCACTTTTGGCAGCGATTACAGTCTTCTTGGGTATGACGCTACAAGCTTGGCACACCTGTGTTTGGGGAGTTTCTCCCATTCTTCTCTGCAGATTCTCTCAAGCTCTGTCAGGTTGGATGGGGAGCATCGTGGCACAGCTATTTTCAGGTCTCTCCAGAGATGCTCGATCGGGTTCAAGTCCGGGCTCTGGCTGGGCCACTCAAGGACATTCAGAGACTTGTCCTGTTGGGATCGTTGTCCTGTTGGAAGGTGAACCTTCACCCCAGGTCCTGAGCACTCAGGAGCAGGTTTTTTATCAAGGATCTCTCTGTACTTTGCCCTGTTCACATTTATCTCGATCCTGACTAGTCTCCCAGTCCCTGCAAAAGAAAAACATCCCCACAGCATGATGCTGCCACCACCATGCTTCACCTTAGGGATGGTGCCAGGTTTCCTCCAGACGTGACGCTTAGCATTCAGGCCAAAGAGTTTAATATTGGTTTCATCAGACCAGATAATCTTGTTTCTCATGGTCTGAGAGTCCTTTAGGTGCCATTTGGAAAACTCCAAGCAAGTTATCATGTGCCTTTTACGGAGGATTGGCTTCCGTCTGGCCTCTCTACCATAAAGGCCTGATTGGTGGAGTGCTACAGAGATGGTTGTCCGTCTGGAAAATTTTCCAATCTCTACATAGGAACTCTGGAGCTCTGTCAGAGTCACCATTGGGTTCATGGTCACCTTCCTGACCAAGGCCCTTCTCTCCCGATTGCTCAGTTTGGATGGGCGGCCAGCTGTGTCAACTGTGGGACCTAATATAGACAGGTGTGCCTTTCCAAATTATTTCCAATTCATTGAATTTACCACAGGTGGACTCCAATCAAGTTGTAGAAACATCTCAAGGATGGTCAATGGAAACAGGATGCACCTGAGCTCAATTGAGTCTGAATACTTATGTAAAAAAGGTATTTCAGTTTTTATTTTTTATAAATTAGCTAAGAAAATTTTAAAACTGTTTTTGTTGTGTAGATTGATGAGGAAAACATTTAATTAAATCAATTTTAGAATATTTCGAAAAAGGGACGGGGTCTGAATGCTTTCCGAATGCACTGTAGATTACAGCTCCACACTAACTACCGGATCTCAGCCGAGTTTCATGTTTCCCTCCTCAGGCCAGTGGTTCCTGGTCCCCTGACTGATGCCATCCCCCACGACACCCCTCTGCCTCCCCTGGACATCGAGGGAAGCCCCACCTATGCCATCAGATCCCTTCTGGACTCCCGACGTAGAGGGGGTCGGCTCCAGTACTTGCTGGACTGAGAGGGGTACGGTCCAGAGGAGCAGTGTTGGGTTCCGGTGGACGACATTCTAGATCCCAATGTCATCTGAGATTTCCACCTGCGCCATCCAGACCGGCCCGCTCCTCGTGTGTAGATTGCTAAGGAAAACATTTATTTAAGCAATTTTAGAATGTGGCTGTAACGTAACAAAATGTGGAAAAATGGAAGGGGTCTGAATACTTTCCAAATGTACCGTATATTTTACCTCGTTGACCCTCTGGAGGACCTTGAAGGGCCCCACAAACCGGGGGCTCAGCTTCCGGCAGGGCAGGCGGAGTGAGAGGTTCCTGGTGGAAAGCCAGCCACGATCCCCAGGATAGTACACGGGAGCCTCAAGTGGGAGGCGTTCCACACCTCCTCTGTGCGCTGGAATCATTCGTCCACTGCAGGGGCCTCGTTCTGGCTCGGAGTCCACGGAGCCAGAGTCAGCTGAAATTCCAGGATGCACTGGAAGGGAGTCAACCCGGCTGAGGAGTGACGAAGTGAGTTCTGGGTGTATTCCACCCAGTGAAGAAACCGGCCCCACTCCTCCTGCCGGTCCTGGCAGTGACTCCTTAGGAACCTCCCCAACTCCTTGTTGGTCCTCTGGTTGGTCCTCTAGACTGAGGCCGGTACCCAGATGTGAGGCTGACCGTGACCCCCAACTTCTCCATGAAGGCTCTCCATACCCGTTACGTGAATTGAGGGCCATGGTCAGAGACGATGTCCTCCGGAAGGCCAAATTGCCAAAAGACCTGCTGGAACAGTGCCTCAGCGACCTGGAGAGCGGTAGGGAGACCAGAGAGAGGGATAAATGGCAACAACAGTTGTAGCTGCTCTGCCTGATGTGTTGTTGTCTCTGCCTTCTTTTCTTCTTTGTGCTTGTCTGTGCCCAGTAATGTTTGTACCCTGTTTTGTGCTGCTACCATGTTGTGCTGCTGCCATGTTGTGTTGCTACTGTACCATGTTGTTGTCATGTTGTGTTGCTGCCATGCTGTGTTGTCATGTGTTGCTGCCATGCTATGTTGTTGTCTTATGTCTCTCTTTATGCAGTGTTGTCTCTCTTGTGGTGATGTGTGTTTTGTCCTATATTTTTATTTGATTTATTTTTAATCAGAGACCCCGTCCCCGCAGGAGACCTTTTGCCTTTTGGTAGGCCGTCATTGTAAATAAGAATTGCCTAGCTAAATAAAGGTTAAATAAAAATAAATAAAATAAATAAAAAACAACCATATTAGTGGTGAAACCATCAGACTGAGGGAGATCAGTAACGACATCTATGGACAGATGGGGCCAAGGCCACTGAAGCACGGGAAGGGGGACTAGTTTCTCTGCTGGAATGTGCCAGGGAAATTTTGTTTGGACACATCAAGTGTAGTGAAATACTTGTGCTTCTAGCTCCGATAGTGCAGTAATATTTGACAGTTTCACAACATATACGACAAAAAAAACATAAATCTAAGTAAGGAATGGATTAAGAATATAAGCTATCATTTAAAAGTTTGGTGTCACTTAGAAATGTCCTTGTTTTTGAAAGAAAAGCCATTTTTTTGTCCATTAAAATAACATTGTTATTGTTGTAAATTGTTGTAAATGACTATTTTAGTTGGAAACAGCATATTTTTTTGTGGAATATAGGCGTACAGAGGCCCATTATCAGCAACCATCACTCCTGTGTTCCAAAGGCACGTTGTGTTAGCTAATACAAGTATCATTTTAAAAGGCTAATTGATCATTAGAAAACCCAATTATGTTAGCACAGCTGAAAATTGTTGGCCTGATTAAAGAAGCAATAAAACTGGCCTTCTTTAGACTACGTGATGAGACCAGTGCTGAAGTTTATGCAGTATCAGCATGGACGAGTTGATAGCTCAGTTCGTTCAGGCGCAACAGGATATTCAGGAACGAACGCTGGAAGAACAGCATCTACAGAATAGCCGCCTGCTGGAGGAAGTCAGGATGCTGCGAGGAGAAATGCAGACCGAATTGCAACCCAATCAGTTTTTAATCAAGCTAATGGAGGATGACAACCTCTGCACGTTCAAACGGACAGCCCTTTGTGAAGGATGGCTCAGAGCGAGGTGGGCGACTCTGCATGCCCGTTCTTGTCTGGAGACGCCCAAAAGGCATATTGTGACCTCGACACCGAACAGGCGGCTGACTACGACTGTATCAAGAGGGAGGTACTCAGCCGCAACGGGTACAGCCTGGCCCGTCGGGCCCTATTGGTCCACGACTGGAGATTAGTCGCCGAAGCTTGCCCCCGAGCCCAGATGAGAGACCTACTGCGCATCACCAGAGTATGGCTCCTAACCGACGTAGCCACTCTCCCCGTTATCAGTGGTGGAACAAGTACCCAGTTAGTGCCGATCGTTGTTCTTTGTTTGTTTCTTGTATTTGTAAGTTTCACTTCCTTATTAAAACATGTGGAACTACACCCGCGCTGCGCTTGGTTCAATTCTGTAGACGATCGTGACACCAGGGGCACACTCCAACACTCAGACATCATTTACAAATGAAGCATTTGTGTTTAATGAGTCCGCCAGATCAGATGCAGTAGGGATGACCAGGGATGTTTTCTTTAAGAGCGTTAATTTGATGATTTTCCTGTCCTGCTAAGCATTCAAAATGTAACAAGAACTTTTGGGTGTCCGGGAAGATGTATGGAGTTTGGTTGGGGTTATATCCTGCCTGTTTGGCCCTGTCCGGGGGTATGGTCGGACGGGGCCACAGTGTCTCCCGACCCCTCCTGTCTCAGCCTCCAGTATTTATGCTGCAGTAGTTTATGTGTTGGGGGGCTAGGGTCAGTCTGTTAGATCTGGAGGATTTCTCCTCTCTTATCCGGTGTCCTGTGTGAATTTAAGTATGCTCTCTTTAATTCTCTCTCTTCTTTCTTTCTTTCTTTCTTTCTCTCTTTCTTTCTTTCTCTCTTTCTCTTTCTCGGAGGACCTGAGCCCTAGGACCATTCCTCAGGACTACCTGGCCTGATGACTCCTTGCTGTCCCCAGTCCACCTGGCCGTGTTGCTGCTCCAGTTTCAACTGTTCTGCCTGCGGCTATGAAACCCTGACCTGTTCACCAGATGTACTACCTGTCCCAGACCTGCTGTTTTCAACTCTCTAGAGACAGCAGGAGTGGTAGAGATACTCTGAATGATCGGCTATGAAAAGCCAACTGACATTTACTCCTGAGGTGCTGACCTGTTGCACCCTCGACAACCACTGTGATTATTATTATTTGACCCTGCTGGTCATCTATGAACATTTTAAAATCTTGGCCATGTTCTGTTATAATCTCCACTCGGCACAGCCAGAAGAGGACTGTCCACCCCTCATAGCCTGGTTCCTCTCTAGGTTTCTTCCTAGGTTCTGGCCTTTCTAGGGAGTTTTTCCAAGCCACCGTGCTTCTACACCTGCATTGCTTGCTGTTTGGGGTTTTAGGCTGGGTTTCTGTACAGCACTCTGTGACATCAGCTGATGTAAGAAGGGCTTTACAAATAAATTTGATTTAGAAGGTACAGTATATATTTTTTTCAGGAATGCAGTGAAGTAAAAGTAAAAGTTGTAAAATATAAATAGTCAGGTACAGATACCAAAAAAAAACTACTTAAGTAGTACTTTAAAGTATTTTTACTTAAGTACTTTACACAACTGCCCGTTATCGATAAAGTGGTCATGGATCACTTCTTACGGGCGCTACCTCATGACATGGAGAGGTTGGCGAGCCTACGTGCACACCAGACCTTTGAGGACCTCTTGCTCGAACAGTGATGTCTGTCTCATGTGTTGATCTAACTAATTAGCTAGCTAGCATGTGTACACTCAATTCACAGCCAATGCGCTACTGGCATGTGCATTGGCCGGGTTTCAATTCAACATAGCTAACTGTTTCTGAGCAAGACAATTTGTTTTCTCAGGTACAGTTTGTGTTTTGAAAAGCTGGTCTTGGTTGAGGAAATGTAGGCTAGCTAGCAGTGTTTGTGCTGAAACTGACATCTGGCTGCACACGTAGCTAGCCAGTTTTACTGTATCATGCCGGAGTAGCTAGATGAGCAATGCCCATTGCATGTATTATAAGTTAGCAGCGTGGCAGTTTTCCAAAGTTTGGTGTAGACTATGAACTTTACTTAGCCAGCTAGCGATGCTTTATGGAAGAATGTAGCTAGTTAGGATATATTGTCAACATTGAGTTGTGGTGCACAGCTATGATACAGTCTCATTGGCCGTGAGCTACAAGCTAGTTGGCTTGCTAACTGGCTATAATAGCAACCAAAGACATTCGCTAGCTTATTTGTTTGTCCTCTGATTTTGTTTACACAGATTACTTCAGCCATATAAAAAAACCTTCCATAGCAAAATATACATAGCTTCCTTGGCTTGTAGCTTACTTCTTATCTGACTTATCTGACTACAGGTTCTATCCTGCTCCTGGCTAGCTGCTGCTGTTGCTCAGCAACCGAGTTTCGGCTGAAAAGATGTTAGCATTGTCAGCAATGCTACAAAAAGGTAGCACATTGTTGGTTCTTAATGGACAGAAATGAGCATGTGAGAGCGATAAATAATACATTTTTATCAAAACTGTCTCAACGTTTTAAGTCCAATGGTCACTTTATGGACGCTAAAGTCTCATTTTAATCCGATGTCTAGAACTTGAGCTAGGTAGGCGTAGAGAATACTCTGAAAATTCATTTTCTAGACCCTTTAAAAATTCCAGTACGTGGTTCTCAGTAATGGCCGGACAGCTCATGGCGAGACGCGGGGAGTGGGTTGTGTAACTCCAATCAAGTTGATTTTCAATTTTCATTGGGATTGGTGTCATATTGGCTTAGATAATTATGATGGTAGGGAGATTTGAAATGAACATTAGGCTTCAACCAATGCAGTTCTATTGTGGGGGTGATTAAAATATAGTAAATAGAGCAGACAGCCACACCTCACAAGCTACAGACAATGCGTCTTTCTTTTTTCCTACGCAGTTAAGCCAAAACTATGCCCTCACCAAGTCTCCAAGTCTGGTAGTGAATATCACGTAAATATAATAACATAATGTCGTGGACCGAGCTAGCCATTAACGTCCCTTAACGCTCAAAGACAGATTCAATGGCTGTAGCATAGCGTATTCGACTGAATGATTAGCTAATAAATATTTGAGAAATGATGAATAATAAGCATATGCTTTTACCTGATAATAGACTTCTAATGATAATATAACAACGTCAAATACGGAGCTAGTAACGTTAAGTAGCCTAGGTTAACTTAGCTGACCTTCAATTGAGGGAATTTAGCAGAGTTCTCTGAGACATTTTTACAACTCATAGAAACTGAAAATAAATACAGTACATGGGTAAATGTTACCAAACATGATAATAATAGGCCTGCATTACGGTAGGCAGCTAATTGTTAAAACCTATTAGGGATCGGATCCCGTTAACGGGATCGATTTGACAACATCCTGTGAAATTGCAGAGTGCCAAATTCAAATGACAAAAATAGTAATATTAAACATTCATTAAAATACAAGTGTTGTACACCATTCTTTAGCTTTGTTGACATCTAGTGGAAGCTATAGGAAATGCAATCTGGGAGCTAAATCCCTCTATAGTGAATAGCAAGTCACTGGAAACTGTGACAGGAAAAAAAACAATTCTCCGGATAGATTTTCCTCTGGTTTTTGCCTGCCATATTAGTTCTGCTATACTCAAAGACATTATTTTAACAGTTCTGGAAACTTCAGAGTTTTCTATCCAATACTACCAATACTTATATGCATATCCTAGCTTCTGGGCCTGAGTAACAGGCAGTTTACTTTGGGCACGTTAGGCTCTCCGTACTTCCGAACACTGCCCCCTAGCCCGAAGAGGTTCAATTACACTTTCCATCTTTACCTTGGAAGGTCACTGTCTCTGCGCTGATTGCCTGTGAGTGAGACAACACTAGCTAGCCAATGGGAGCGTAGTAGAATGTCCCTCTGAATGAAGGGCTGTGGTTTTGACATAACTGCGTTGGGAAAAAGAAAGACGCACAGACAACCTGGAAAGCGACAATACATAGCTAGGTATTATTTGCATATGTCTGATTGGCCTTTAAAATATAACTAATTTGCTTGACAAAATTCACATCAATAACATTTAGTTCATTCACTGCAACTACATTGGCGACCTTGTGCATGTGACTAAATAAAAAATATATAATCTAATAAACAGCATCTTCTACTTAAATTAGGGGAGAATAGTTAGTATATTACATCTAAAGCCCATGTCAGGTGCATAATCTTGATAAGTTGTTTTAGGGTATCCTGTCTTTATGACAGAGTAAGATTGGCAACAAATCCACATCCATTTTGTTAATTGGCGGAAGTGAGGAAAAATAACTGCACAGGAAAGGAATTTTGCTGACATGTGGGATCCATTTAAAGAGCTATTTTTCTCTCCAAAATAGACCAAAAATAAGCACCACTCTGTGGATTTTAAAGAGCTTAAGCAGGATGCTTGCTGGATAGCCAGATGACTGGATATTTATGTCATGAACCATTTAGTTTTAGATCCATCGGAGGCTTGTACCTCCATCAGTGTGTGTTTGCATATACAATATGCATACATTAATAATTTTTTCCTCCTGTCCACCTTGGTAAGCTTCTCTAGAACATGAAAAACAGTCCACGCTGCATTCGGTTCTCTCTCTGCTCCAGCCTTCAAGCTATTAATGCATTGATTCATTTGCCATGCTTTTTTCACTGCCTCTTCCTTGTCTCAGGGAAGACAGGATTAAGATTTCACTGTTTGACGTTTACCTCACTGTGAATACATGAAATCCAATTAGTCACTGTCTTCTGCCAGAGATTGTGTTCTCACTTCAACCCTAAATAAAAGTCTAATGAAGGTGCACTCTACACCACCAAACTGTTACTTACGCCTGAAGATTAGGGAAGACACGTTCTTTACAAGCTATTACAGCATATTGGATGACTGTCATTCATATTGCATTCACCCAGCTCAATGTAACATCGGTAGGTTTAGGCTACTACAGTGAGGGAAAAAAGTATTTGATCCCCTGCTGATTTTGTACGTTTGCCCACTGACAAAGAAATGATCAGTCTATAATTTTAATGGTAGGTTTATTTGAACAGTGAGAGACAATAACAACAAAATAATCAAGAAAAACGCATGTGAAAAATGTTATAAATTGATTTGCATTTTAATGAGGGAAATAAGTATTTGACCCCCTCTCAATCAGAAAGATTTCTGGCTTCCAGGTGTCTTTTATAGAGGTAACGAGCTGAGATTAGGAGCACACTCTTATTAAAGGGAGTGCTCCTAATCTCAGTTTGTTACCTGTATAAAAGACACCTGTCCACAGAAGCAATCAATCAGATTCCAAACTCTCCACCATGGCCAAGACCAAAGAGCTCTCCAAGGATGTCAGGGACAAGATTGTAGACCTACACAAGGCTGGAATGGGCTACAAGACCATCGCCAAGCAGCTTGGTGAGAAGGTGACAACAGTTGGTGGGATTATTCGCAAATGGAAGAAACACAAAATAACTGTCAATCTCCCTCGGCCTGGGGCTCCATGCAAGATCTCACCTCGTGGAGTTGCAATGATCATGAGAACGGTGAGGAATCAGCCCAGAACTACACGGGAGGATCTTGTCAATGATCTCAAGGCAGCTGGGACCATAGTCACCAAGAATACAATTGGTAACACACTACGCCATGAAGGACTGAAATCCTGCAGTGCCCGCAAGGTCCCCCTGCTCAAGAAAGCACATATACATGCCCGTCTGAAGTTTGCCAATGAACATCTGAATGATTCAGAGGACAACTGGGTGAAAGTTTTGTGGTCAGATGAGACCAAAATGGAGCTCTTTGGCATCAACTCAACTCTCTGTGTTTGGAGGATGAGGAATGCTGCCTATGACCCCAAGAACACCATCCCCACCGTCAAACATGGAGGTGGAAACACTATGCTTTGGGGGTGTTTTTCTGCTAAGGGGACAGGACAACTTCACCGCATCAAAGGGATGATGGACGGGGGTAGAACCTCCTTCCCTCAGCCAGGGCATTGAAAATGGGTCGTGGATGGGTATTCCAGCATGACAATGACCCAAAACACACGGCCAAGGCAACAAAGGAGTGGCTCAAGAAGAAGCACATTAAAGTCCTGGAGTGGCCTAGCCACTCTCCAGACCTTAATCCCATAGAAAATCTGTGGAGGGAGCTGAAAGTTCGAGTTGCCAAACGTCAGCCTCGAAACCTTAATGACTTGGAGAAGATCTGCAAAGAGGAGTGGGACAAAATCCCTTCTGAGATGTGTGCAAACCTGGTGGCCAACTACAAGAAACGTCTGACCTCTGTGATTGCCAACAAGGGTTTTTCCACCAAGTACTAAGTCATGTTTTGCAGAGGGGTCAAATACTTATTTCCCTCATTAAAATGCAAATCAATTTATAAAATTTTTCACGTGCTTTTTAAGGATTTTTTTGTTGTTATTCTGTCTCTCACTGTTCAAATAAACCTACCATTAAAATTATAGACTGATCATTTCTTTGTCAGTGGGCAAACGTACAAAATCAGCAGGGGATCAAATACTTTTTTCCCTCACTGTACATGATACTCGAAATTGCCCTATACCCATCATGAAGTTGCTACAACCTAACCTACAAATTACATGTTATAACATAACATAACATAACACAGGTCGAGAGACAAATTGGAGTAATCAAGGTGACAGACAGTGACACAATCACTACCTCCTTGCCTGCTTCTAGCTGATCTGGTGTGTAATCATTAGTCCAAACGTTCCATTTTGCAACTTAATCAAGAGTATCTATTGGACAAATTCAGGTAGGTCCCTCCCCGCTTTGTTCCGTTTGCTTCCGTTTAAGGAATGTTTTGCAACAGAATCGGAAGAATGAATACCCCCCTGATCACCCTCACACACAGTTCACTTTCATAGCAGCCACATAAGGCATCCTCACTTTGCTAGCACTCTCCTCCTCACTTTTTCCTTGTGCTTGTGGACTTCAGTGCACAACACAACAGCTGTCTGTGACCAGGCGCAAAAACCTCTCCAAGCCAAACCTTCATACCAGAACCGCTGAACCGGCTACACATCCTACAGCATTGTCACCATAATAACATAATAGTAAAAAAACTAGAACTATCCCGATAGTAAACCCACAATTCAATCCATGTGTACAATAACACAGTGCAGTGTAACGTTACATCAAGTAGTTTTCGTAGTTACACTCTAAATTTGTGATAATCTACAGAAATTAGTGTAGGAGTAATAAGACTGTAATATAATTTTCAATCTGACTCCATTATCATGTGGATGTTATAGGCCCATAAGTGTATTCAATGGGTCTAGCAAGGTAGTGAGCCTTGCATTACCATTCAGAATAATATAAATTACATGCGCCTAAGATAACCGCTATGCAATTAATAAGAGGCTAGAGACAAAGAGAAAATTATCTTGCGATCAGTGTCCCAGCATTAAATGATTTAGTTAACCTTAGCTCAGACATGCACAGTTAGAGGCGGAGCAAATACTATGTGAAGTGGAAATAACAATTACCATTGGACATACATCAAATAATAATTCAAGTAATATTACCCAGAAATGTGAGGACTACTGTACGTATCCATTTAAAAGTAATCCGATTTATCAAATGGTACATACCAGAAGTCTTCAATGTCAAAAGATACTAAATATCTAAGTATAAAAGTATAAAAAAAAACACTGGCTTATGAAACATATCAGCAGGAGATTGGTTTACAATGACTCCATGAACAGAGTTCCAACCCATCTTTTATTCTTACCAGAGCACCAAATCTTAGTATCTCCCATAGTCTAATTAACATCACTTTGCTTGGCCAAAACAGTAAACAAAAGGCATAAAATCACCACACGCATTCTTAGATCTAATCATCACAAGTGTTACCTAAATAATAGGAGTGCAACTTGGTGGCACAACTAGTATTGCTTTAAACCCCCAATAAAACAAGGTAGATTGGTCTTACTCCTGCTCAAATGAACAAAAATATATCTGAAATGTAGCCACATTATGACATGCAAGTGTATCCGAAATGCAGCCGTAGCTGCCATAGGCCTACACATAATTTGCGCCTACCAACACGCACAGATCAGCTTGACTAAATGAGTACCACTAGGCTATCAAAGATTCTTACAGGCTTCATTGTTTAAACTTCAATAATTTCAACTATAGGCATTGCTGTCAAATTTGTGACACTACCCTGTCTACGCAATGAGCTTAACCAAACCGCCACTTCTCCAGGTGCGCAATATTTTCTGTGTGGGAGAGTTACACACACACATATGCGCACTATAGCAAGAGAGCAGCAAGGGGGACAAAACAATTGTCTGTCTTTTTCATAGTATTGACATCACTTTTACAGTAGCCTATCACACAACTAATGTGTCATGCAAATTAATTTTAAGAGAGTGAACGTTTGCCACAAACTCTGCATCCACTGGTTCAGTTTTGGTTAGATTCAACAGGTCGTCAGGTGCTAGTGGCTGGGGTAACGAAGGTGCTTGTGCTTGTTGTGATGTTATCCTCCTGCTGCTGCTTCTAAACCCTGACTCTTCTCTATCTTGTCTGTCAGCAGGTGTCGTGGGGGATGGGCAGGTATTACATGTCGGTGTGCACGCTGGTCGGTGAGCTTGGCATCGCTCTCGACATGGTCCTCAGTGTTTTTGCTCTTGGCAGTGCCAAGCTGATCAAAGCTTAGCCAACTAAGTTAGCAATAATTTTTCAGCGCACCGCTACCAACACTTAACAAAGCTAGTAGCTACTGGCTAGTCTATTATTAGCTGAAGCTGTCGGCAAAAGTTTTTCCACATGTTGTGTTACAGGCTGAATATAAAATTGAATCCGTCAAGATTTTTTGTCACTGGCCTACACACAATACCCCACAACCTCAAAGTGGAATTATGTTTACAATTTAATTAAAAATGAAATTCTGAAATGTCTTAAGTCAATAAGTATTGAACCCCTTTGTTACAGCAAGCCTAAATTAGTTAAGGAGTAAAAATGTGCTTAACAAGACCAGGGAGGTTTTCCAATGCCTCGCAAAGAAGGGCACCTATTGGTAGATGGGTAAAACTAATTTAAGCAGACATTGAATATGTGCAGACATTGGATGGTGTATCAATACACCCAGTCAATACAAAGATACAGGTGTCCTTCCTAATTCAGTTGCCGTAGAGGAAGGAAACCACTCAGGGATTTCACCATGAGGCCTATGGTGACTTTAAAACAGTTACAGAGTTGAATGGCTTGTGTAGTTATTCCACAATATCAACCTAATTGACTGAGTCAAAAGAAGGAAGCCTGTACAGAATAAAATTATTCCAAAACATGCATCCTGTTTGCAAGGGGGCACTACTGTAATACTGCAGAAAATGTGGTAAAGCAATTCACTTTTTTTCCTGAATACAAAGTGTTATGTTTGGGGCAAATCCAATACAACACATTACTGAGTACAACTCTCCATATTTTCAAGCATAGTGGTGGCTGCATCTTGTTATGAGTATGCTTGTAATCATTCAGGATAAAAAGATAAATGGAATGGGGCACAGGCAAAATCCTAGAGGAAAATCTGGTTCAGTCTGTTTTATTCCAGACACTGGGAGATGTATTCACCTTTCAGCAGGAAAGGCCAAATCTACACTGGAGTTGCTTACCAGGAAGTCAGTGAATGGTCCTGTGTGGCCGAGTTACATTTTTGACTTAAATCTACTTGAAAATATATGACGAGACCTATAAAATTTTGTCTTGCAATGATCAACAAACAATTTGACAGAGCTTGAAGATTTCTGAAATAATAATGGGCAAATGTTGTACAATCCATGTGTGGAAAGATCTTAGAGACTTACCCAGAAAGACTCACTGCTGCAATCTCTGCCATAGGTGCTTCTACAAAGTATTGGCTCAGGAGTGTGAACACTTATGTAAATCAGATATTTCTGTATTTAATTTTCAATAAATTTGCCAACATTTAAAAAACATGTTTTGATAAACATGAGGTATTGTGTATAGATGTCTGGGAAAAAAAATCTTCAATTGAATGCAGGCTGTAATAAAACAAAATGTGGAATAAGTCAAGGGGTATGAATACTTTCTAAAGGCACTGTATAGCGTATTTGGCAAAGCCGGGCAGGGTAATTCATATACCATTTGTTATGTTTATGAGGAAACAAAACAGGGCACAAATTATTTTCTGGGGGTTCTATGCCTGGCTTTGCCAAATCCCCTTCAGCAAACAGCTCAGGCTTTGTAAATAAGGTCAACAAACTGGATATTGTGGAATGTGTATGTTAGTCAGTCAGACCTTTTCCATCATACTCGCTGTAAATACTGAGGCACCTTGCTCAGCACAAGTCTGCTCAGTGCAATTCCACCCAGCCACAGAACAGAAACCCTGGAATAGTAATAGACAGAGCAGTTTCCTCTACCCCAAGGGCTCCACCTAAGACGTGTCTCAAATCAAATCCTGTTATGAGTTCCTTTTCAAACTGTTATTTTACCTCTTCCCCACCATCACCTCTCACAGTCATACTTTATCAAATATGTCAACATTTTAAGTGAAGCAAACTCAGGTTATAAACACATTTTTCAATCTCTATCGTGTTTAGATCGGTGAGTTGAGTGCTTAGAAGGACACTTCATCTCTCAAGGTCGAAACAGGTATTCTATGGTGAAAAGGACTATTCAAGGCCTACTGTAGCATACAAAGAACATCATTCAAGATGTTATACTCGGAGGACCCATTATTGTAAAACAAAAAAAAAAGAACAAAGAAAAATGATCAAGCTCTCTCTCAAGGTAGATGCAGAAAATAGATTTAAAAATGTTGAATGACACTTCATTAAGAATTCCAAAATGTCTCATCAATCAAATTCTCTGGCCTGCCTGTGTGGTTTTCTCTCGGGCATTAAGGCATTAAAGCATTATTCCATTAGTTCCTCAGGGAGCAGTGTTTCTGTTGATAAATTGTATGGATAAGCTGAGAGGTATCATTTGTCTTATAGCTTGATCTATAGCACTTATATGCTTTATTATTATTAACCTCCTCCTGTACTCCCTGTTCACCCACATCTGTGTGGCCACCCACGACTCCAACTCTATCATCAAATTTGCTGACGACACAACGGTGGTTTGCCTGATCACCAAGGGTGATGATGCAGCCTACATGGAGGAAGTCAGAGACCTGGTAGTGTGGGGGTGAGCTCCTAGCCATCCAGAACGTACATGTCAGGCAGTGTCTGAGAAAGGCCTGAAAATTGCCAGAAATTCCAGCCACTTGAGACATGGACTGTTCTCCATGCTCCCGTCTGGCAGGTGGTACAGGTGCATCAAGGGTCAGAACAACAGACTCCTAAACAGCTTCTATCCCCTGGCCATAAGTGTTAAATGGTTAACTACTAGTGCTCCCCCTTACACCTGTGCTGCTGCTAAGATGATTATTGACTACATTTATTACTACCATTATGCTGCTGTTCATTGATTGCCATTAACATTAGTATCTATCTATTTATCCTCTTGAGGCTAGGGGGAAGTGTTCGTAAGTACGGAGAGTCTGACGTCCTGAAAGTAAACTGCCTGTTACTCCCAGAAGCTAGGATATGCATATAATTGGTAGTATTAGAAAACACTCTGAAGTTTCTAAAACTGTCAAAATAATATCTGTGAGTATAACAGAACTGATATGGCAGGCAAAAACCAGAGGAAAATCCATCCAGAATTTTTTTACATGACAAAAGCGCCCAGATTGCAGTTTCTATGGATTCCACTAGATGTCAACAGACTTTAGACATGGTTTCAGGCTTGTTTTTTGAAAACGAACAAGAAATTGTAGTTTTTCCAGGTGGCTCATGATAAGGACACTAGTGTTTTGGCACGCGTGAATGGGTGCGCTCTTCGTTATTTCTCTTCACTATTGAACATACTATTCTCCGTCTGAAATATTATAGTTTATTTAGATATTAGACACCTCTGGATTGATTAGAATTTTTTTTTGACTTGTTTGGACGAACTTTACCAGTAACTTTTGGGATTTCTTTGTCAGCATGTTGAATGACTGGATTACAGAACTCCATGGCGCCAACTAAACCGACTTTTTGGGATATAAAGAAGGACTTTATCGAGAAAAACAAAGGACCATTCTTGGGTTCCTGGGACCCTTGGGATTGCAAACAGAGGAAGATCTTCAAAGGTAAGTGATTTATTTTATCGCTATTTGTGATTTTGTAACGCCTGTGCAGGTTTGAATAATATGTTGTTGTGGGGCGCTGTCCTCAGACAAACGATTGTTCTGCTTTCGCCGTAAAGCCTATTGTAAATCCGACAACGCGGTTCGAATATCAAGATTCTAAGCTTTTGAATGGTGTTTAACACTTGTATTTTCATGAATACTTAATATTACTATTTTTGCCATATGAATTTGGCGCTCTGCATTTCACCGGATGTTGTCGTAGGTGGACCGCTAGCGTCCCACCGATCCCTAAGAGGATTTATCACTATTACTCCTGTTTAAATGTATATAGTATATTACCATAAGCATTTATACAGTTGAAGTCGGAGGTTTACATACACCTTAGCCAAATACATTTATTATCAGTTTTTCACAATTCCTGACATTTAATCATAGTAAAAATGACTTGTCTTAGGTCAGCTAGGATCACCACTTTATTTTAAGAATGTGAAATGTCAGAATAATAGTAGAGAGTGATTTATTTCAGCTTTTATTTCTTTCATCACATTCCCAGTGGGTCAGAAGTTTACAAAAACTCAATTAGTATTTGGTAGCATTGCCTTTAAATTGTTTAACTTGGGTCAAACGTTTTGGGTAGCCTTCCACAAGCGTCCCACAATAAGTTGGGTGAATTTTGGCCCATTCCTCCTGACAGAGCTGGTGTAACTGATTCAGGTAGGTTTGTAGGCCTCCTTGCTCGCACAAAACGCTTTTTCAGTTCTGCCCACAAATGTTCTATAGGTTTGAAGTCAGGGCTTTGTGATCGCCATTCCAATACCTTGACTTTGCTGTCCTTAAGCCATTTTGCCACAACTTTGGAAGTATGCTTGGGGTCATTATCCATTTGGAAGACCCAAGCTTTAACTTCCTGACTGATGTCTTGAGATGTTGCTTCAAAATATCCACATAATTTTTTGTCCTCATGATGCCATCTATTTTGTGAAGTGCACCAGTCTCTCCTGCAGCAAAGCACCCCCACAACATGATGCTGCCACCCCCATGCTTCACTGTTGGGATGGTGTTCTTCGGCTTGCAAGCCTCGCCCTTTTTCCTCCAAACATAACAATGCTCATTATGGCCAAACAGTTCTATTTTTGTTTCATCAGACCAGTTGACATTTCTCCAAAAAGTACGGTCTTTGTCCCCATGTGCAGTTGCAAACTGTAGTCCGTCTTTTTTATGGCGGTTTTGGAGCAGTGGCTCCTTCCTTGCTTAGCGGCCTTTCAGGTTATGTCAATATAGGACTCGTTTTACTGTGGAAATAGATACTTTTGTACCTGTTTCCTCCAGCATCTTCACAAGGTCCTTTGCTGTTGTTCTGGGATTGATTTGCACTTTTCGCACCAAAGTACGTTTATCTCTAGGAGACAGAACAAGTCTCCTTCCTGAGCAGTATGATGGCTGCGTTGTCCCATGTTGTTTATACGGACTATTGTATTTCAGATGAACGTGGTACCTTCAGGCATTTGGAAATTGCTCCCAAGAATGAAGCAGACTTGTGGAGGTCTACATTATAATTTTTTTTAGATCTTGGCTGATTTCTTTAGATTTTTCCATGATGTCAAGCAGAGGCACTGAGTTTGAAGGTAGGCCTTGAAATACATCCACAGGTACACCTCCAATTGACTCAAATGATGTCAATTAGCCTATCAGAAGCTTCTATATCCATTGTTTTCTGGAATTTTCCAAGCTGTTTAAAGGCACAGTCAACTTAGTGTATGTAAACTTCTGACCCACTGGAATTGTGATACAGTGAATTATAAGTGAAATAATCTGTCTGTAAACAATTTTTTGAAAAATTACTTGTGTCATGCGCAAAGTAGATGTCCTAACCGACATGCCAAAACTATAGTTTGTTAACAAGAAATTTGTGGATTGGTTGAAAAACGAGTTTTAATGACTCCAACCCAAGTGTATGTAAACTTCCGACTTTAACTGTATATTCCTGCTACTAGTCAATTTTCAGTGCTGTTTACATGTACTGAATATCCACTTATCACGCCTACACTGACACTCTTGCACACACACATGCCCACCACTTATGCTGCTGCCATAATGTTTACTATTATTATTTATCTTGCTACCAGTCACTTTCTCCTAATCCCTGCCTACATGTATATATCTACCTCAATATTCCAGTATCCCTGCACAGTGTACATTTGGTACTGGCACTGACCCTGTATATAGCTTCCTCTCTTATTTCTTGTTTTTTTTTATTATATTTTTGTATTAGTTATTCTATTTTGATATTGAATACTGCACTTGGGTAGGGCGTGCAAGTTACGCATTTCACTGTACTTGTGCATGTGACAAATACAACTTGAAATGTATCTTGTCAAGGTTTTCCCCCATCTCCTGTGGGGTATAATCCTTGATTAAACTTGAGGCTGTATTCTGAACCCTAAGCCTTTTACATGTTATGCTATATCACTCACAAATAGTTTTTGAAGTGAAAGAGAATTTATCAGCTATAATGTACATGTACTTAACATATAAGTGGACATAATATGGACACTTTTTTCACATATTGATGTAGACCTTAGTACTGGTGACCTTACCTTACTCGGTGTCTTGATGAGATGCCTAATATTGGTCACATATGGATCCTGAAAGTGTCATTGCTAAAAATGTGCAATACACTTTGGAATACCAGCCTCACATACAAAACTAATAGCACGACCAAAAGTGGACACATGTTTTGCAGATGAAAATCTAGAAGCCCTGCTATTTTCCCCCACGCTTCCATATTCCATTCATTGGATGCCAAACTCTCCCCCCTTAGGCAGCCACAAAGAAACACATCAAATGATATTACAGTTCGTCTGAATCATCAGCAATATACCATGTCCTCAAAAATCTCTTGCCATTTTTATTTTTAAAAGCAGTATATATTTTTTGTAATATGGCCCTCTGTGTCTCCTCCAGCCTCAACCAACTTGCACAGTTTTATCTAATCAATAGAGAACTATTTTGAATAGAGAACTATTTTCTTTGCTTACTGTGCTGTCTTGTACACTTGCTGAGATGTTCAGTGACTGTATGCGATTCAGAAATGTTCTTTAAAAACCATGGCCAAACAATGAGAGCACGAGAGAGCGGGAGAGTGCGAGAGAGCGGGAGAAAGATGGTACCTAAAAGACAGACAGTACTTATTAGATACGTTTAGTTACAATATGTTTTCCCTGGAGGTTGACTGGAGGTTGAATATTTGATTCTCTCATCGATATGTATTTGTTCTCATTTAACATGTTGGGCCTATTCCTATTGACAACAAAAGCCTGAATATGAGCTCCATGCTTTCACCTTTCATCAATTCTCTTTGAGCTAATTCCATCAACGCAAGTCTAAAGAGTTTCTGTCTTGTCTGTTGTGAATATAGATCTGGAAGTCCCTTTTAAAATATTGAAAGGTGTTTGTGATACCACAGTAGATTTCAAAGTTAATTTCAAAGCGAAGTTTAATGCAGTCAGCCAAAAAGCCGCTCTCTTTATCCTTGGGAATTGCTTAGGGGAAGAGTTTGTTTATAGTCAAGAAATAACTGTGAATGCAAGCAGTTAATGAGCAGGAAAATGAATGCTTCTTAGTTGAGAAAAATAACCTCAAGTTAAAGGGGAAGTGTGTGTATGTGTGTGTGTGTGTGTGCTGTCGACTTATTATAAGAATGGATTAACCGGGGCGGTGGGTGAAGTTATTAGTTTTGTAAATCTAAGGAAATTTAGAAAAAGATCTAACCAGAGGTGTCCAAGCAATTACATCTCACCATTCCACTTTCTTCTTACACTTAGGCCAAGCTGTTCATACATACAAACCAACCCAAATATTACGCCTTGTTTGGCCCCCAATAAATTCCCCTATGGCTGCTCCTTAAACCTCTGATCTCCTCTGCAAGCGATGAATGCAGAAAACAGCCACAGTGTACTGAATGAATAATGGATGGGGCCTGTTGTGAAAATTAAACCAGTCTCATTCTCCCTGTGATCCTTAGCTAAAATTGCTCAGAAAATGAATACCAGGGCGACTTTGGAAACAGCTAAATGAAATGTAAAGTGTTTTTTCTGTTTCCTGTTGGAGAGAGGGTGGTAAAAGAGGCTAACTATTTACCGCTCTGTCGCTTCCAGCACTGAGCTGAACAGGGTTTCTGATATTAATCAAGCTTAATTTCAATGCTTGTTTCTGGTAGCATTTATATCAAAGAGAGTAAACACGCAACTGAAGTTAATTTTACATAATGATAGTGGAAGCATGCAAGCTACTCTCATCAGTTTCTAATGGATTAAATTACGCTTGATCTGCCTACTCTTTTACCTTAGTATTGTGGTTCTGAAAAACCAAATGGATGTTATGAACAAAACCTACAAGCAACAGTTTGTTACTATATTTTAGAACATAAAAAAAGGTCAATGCCACCCCAATCTCTTATCAGACTTTCACTTTGGATTTTAACCTGTTATAAACCTGTTTTATTTCTTCAAAAGGAGGCAGGGGGAAGTGGAAACTGAACAGAACTTTATCTGGCCCTGTCAAACATCTCTTGCTCTTGAATAGTTGCAATGGGATACTTGCATTGACAATCACTTTACATATAGCCAAATATGTGCGATACAGTGCATTCTGAAAGTATTCAGATCCCTTGACTTTTTCCACGGTGTTATGTTAGCCTTATTGTAAAACGGATTTTAAAAAAAATTCCCTCAGCAATCTACACACAATACCCCCTAATGACAAAGCAAAAACAGGTTTTAGAAATGTTTTAAAATAAAAAAAAACAGAAATCACATTTACATAAGTTTTCAGACCCTTTACTCAGTAATTTGTTGATGCACCTTTAGGAGCAAATACAGCCTCGGGTTTTCTTGGGTTTGATGCTACAAGCTTGGCACACCTGTATTTCGGGAGTTTCTCTCATTCTTCTCTGCAGATCTAACAGGTTGGATGGGGAGGGTCGCTGCACAGCTATTTTCAGGTCTCTCCAGAGATGGTCGATTGGGTTCAAGTCTGGCTGGGCCACTCAAGGACAATCAGAGACTATTCCCAAAGCCACTTCTGCGATGTCTTGCCTGTCTGTCCTGTTTGGAAGGTGAACCTTCACCCCAGTCTGAGATCCTGAAGTGCTCTGGGGCAGGCTTTCATCAAGGATTTCTGTGTACTTTGCTCCGTTAATCTTTCCCTCAGTCCTGACTAGTCTCCCAGTCCCTGCCGCTGAAAAACATCCTCACAGCATGATGCTGCCAGCATCATCATCATCATCATCAAATGTATTTATAAAGCCCTTCTTACATCAGTTGATGTCACAAAGTGCTGTACAGAAACCCAGCCTAAATCCCCAAACAGCAAGCAATGCAGGTGTAGAAGCACCATGCTTCACTGTAGGGATGGTGCCAGGTTTCCTCCAGACATGATGCTTGGCATTCAGGCAAAAGAGTTCAATCTTTGTTTCATCAGACCAGAGAATCTTGTTTATCATGGTCTGAGAGTCCGTTATTAAGTGACTACAAGACCCTTCTCCCCTCGATTGCTCAATTTGGCTGGGTGGCCAGCTCTAGGAAGAGTCTTGGTGGTTCAAAACTTTTTCCATTTAAGAACGAAGGAGGCCAATGTTCTTGGGGACCATCAATGCGGCAGAATTTTTTTGGGGTACCGTTCTCCAGATCTGTGCCTCGACACGATCCTGTCTAGGAGCTCTACGGACAATTCCTTCGACCCCATGGCTTAGTTTTTGCTCTGACATGCATTGTCAACTGTGGTACCTTATATAGACAGGTGTGTGCCTTTCCATGTCCTGTCCAATCAATTGAATTTAAAACAGGTGGACTCAAATCAAGTTGTAGAAACGTCTCAAGGATGATCAATGGAAACAGGATGCACCTGAGCTCAATTTCGAGTCTCATAGCAAAGGGTCTGAATACCTATTTAAATAAGGTGTTTCTGTTTTTTCTTTGTCATAATGGGGTATTGTGTGTAGATTGATGAGGAAGAAAAAACATTTAATACATTTTAGAACAAGGCTGTAATGTAACAAAATGTGGAAAAGGGGAAGGGGTCTGAATACTTTCCAAATGCACTGTATGTGAGTAACTTGGATATGTCACAGGTGAGACTCATTTTCATGTCATCAGGAACTACAATTCATATTGGTTAATTGACAGAGCATGTTTCTGGATTCCAGGTGGCTGCCCACAGGAAGTAATGCAGTCCGGAGGCATGGTGGATCCATGGTGCAGAGAGCTTGTAGATTATACGTTTCGTGAGAGCACATGGTTAATTGAGTAGTGCTGCAGTCCAAACGCTAAAGTAGACAGCCCTCGACCCTAAACCCTAAACCCTCATATCGTCACATCCGTGTGTACATTAAATGTCCCTTACCCAAGAGAGGGAGACTGATGATCGGAGAGGCAACGTCCTTGGTGGAAATCTTGAAATTCAGCTTAAAAACAACCAAACTGAAGCTATGAATCTACCTTGCAAGCTAACGTAGCTAGCTAGTACTCCTGTCAGGTAGCTAGCTACAGTTACCCATAGCTGGCTAGCTAGTTTTATAGTTTGGTCATTGATTCCAATAAAATTTCAGAATTCAAACAAATATTTGATGAAGCTAGTTACGTTTTATAGGCTTATAGGCTCACTACGAGACCAATTTGAACGCTAAAATCAATCAAGTCAGAAGTTTACATACACTTAGCTTGGAGTCATTAAAACTTGTTTTTCAACCACTCCACAAATGTCTTGTTAACAAACTATACTTTTGGCAAGTTGGTTAGGACATCTACTTTGTGCATGACACAAGTAATTTTTCCAACAATTGTTTACAGACAGATTATTTCACTTATAATTCACTGTATCACAATTCCAGTGGGTCAGAAGTTTACATACACTAAGTTGACTGTGCCTTTAAACAGCTTGGAAAATTCCAGAAAATTATGTCATGGCTTTAGAAGCTTCTGATAGGCTAATTGACATCATTTGAGTCAATTGGAGGTGACCTGTGGATGTATTTCAAGGCCTACCTTCATCTCAGTGCCTCATTGCTTGACATCATGGGAAAATCTAAAGAAAATCAGCCAAGACCTCAGAAAAATAATTGTAGACCTTCACAAGTCTGGTTCATCATTGGGAGCAATTTCCAAATGCCTGAAGGTACCATATTCATCTGTACAAACAATAGTACACCATGGGACCACACAGCCATCATACTGCTCAGGAAGGAGACTCGTTCTGTCTCCTAGAGATGAACGTACATTGGTGCGAAAAGTGCAAATCAATCCCAGAACAATAGTAAAGGACCTTGTGAAGATGCTGGAGGAAACAGGTGCAAAAGTATCTATTTCCACAGTATAACGAGTCCTATATCGACATAACCTGAAAAGCCGCTCAGCAAGGAAGAAGCCACTGCTCCAAACCCGCAATAAAAAAGCAAGACTACAGTTTGCAACTGCACATGGGGACAAAGATTGTACTTTTTGGAGAAATGTCCTCTGGTCTGATGAAACAAAAATAGAACTGTTTGGCCATAATGAGCATTGTTATGTTTGGAGGAAAAAGGAGGAGGCTTGCAAGCCGAAGGACACCATCCCAACCCGTGAAGCACGGGGGTGGCAACATCATGTTGTGGGGGTGCTTTGCTGCAGGAGAGACTGGTGCAATTCACAAAATAGATGGCATCATGAGGAAAGAAAATTATGTGGATATATTGAAGCAACAGCTCCAGACATCAGTCAGGAAGGTAAAGCTTGGTTGCAAATGGGTCTTCCAAATGGACAATGACCCCAAGCATACTTCCAAAGTTGTGGGAAGTGGCATAAGGACAACAAAGTCAAGGTATTGGAGTGGGCATCACAAAGCCTTGAACAATATAAAATTTGTGTGCAGAACTGAAAAAACTTGTGTGAGCCAGGAGGCCTACAAACCTGACTCAGTTACACCAGCTCTGTCAGGAGGAATGGGCCAAAATTCACCCAACCTATTGTGGGAAGCTTGTGGAAGACTACCTGAAGCGTTTCACCCAAGTTAAACAATTTAAGGCAATGCTACCAAATTCTAATTGAGTGTATGTAAAGTTCTGACTCACTGGGAATGTGATGAAAGAAATAAAAGCTGAAATGAATCATTCTCTCTACTATTATTCTCACATTTCACAGTCTTAAAATATATTGGTGATCCTAACTGACCTAAGACTGGGAATGTTTACTAGGATTAAATGTCAGGAATTGTGAAAAACTGAGTTTAATGTATATGGCTAAGGTTTATGTAAACTTCCGACTTCAACTGTATATTTTTTAGGAGGCTGAATAAATTTGACACGTGACTACAGTTTGCATTGAATTGTAGGTCATATCAACCCCACATGTGATCAAAGTTCTTCACTCGCTCCCTCCAGCTAAATCGAGGGTTGAGGGGGCAAAGTTTTTGAATTGGACCTCCACTTAAGATGGCAATCAAACTGAATCCGGTTTCAATGGGGATTCCTCGTTGGCTAGCGTGAGGGCTGAGTGAGTAAAATGAACATGTTTGGACTGCAGCCAATAAGTTCAATAAATAAAATGTATATCTGACTGCTGGACTGTGTTTGTTTTGTTTGATTTGCATGTTCTGTGACTTTAAGTAGCATGGTTTTAAGAGTAAAAGTAACAAGTACTTGACATGGAGATGAAGCATTATAACTGAATTGTGGAACTGAATTGAGAAATGGCTGAATCCAAATGTGCTGAAGCGATGATGTAGACCATGCCTTCCAAAGTAAATGCTGAAAATTGTATTTTGTGTTCTGCCTCTGCTTCACGCTGCCTTCTCAATCCTAGACCTAGAACCTGTCCCTTATCCACCTTGTGACACTTGGTGTAGTACGGCTACAGGAATTGGTTATTTATTGTTAAATCCCCCACATTACATTTGACGATAGTCGGCAGGATTAGATATTTATATGTAAATCCCCCACGTTACAGATTCTGTACATATCTCCCATTGACATCAATGCATGATTTACAAGAAAGTTTGAGTTTTATGAGCTTATCTCAAGTCACAATTTAGGCCCAACCGGTCTTAATCTTTATGCGCAATCCCCTTGCAATACTTCTGCACTGATGATGTGTGCCATTTACATCAGGGATACATTGATGGCCCAAAGCATCTTTGACAGCTTTAGATACTTCTGAACATGCTTTGGCTCTTTCATCATTCTTCATTGAGGATGTTATTGTTTAGAATTGTGATTTGCAGCATCTATTAGACTATATTCTTGACAGAACTTCAGTTGGATTACAGAGCCATTGATGTGCTGGTTCTTCCTTAGCGGCACTAAATGGTTTCAACAAAAACAAGAACTTGAGAAGAAAGGAAGAATGAACCGAAAAGAAACATATTTTGATTGAATAGCGGGACAGCATTTGATGTAGATGAAGAATAAAGTAGGTTTATTCCATTTATTAAAAATTTATTTGTTTACACTTCAGGCATGACAATGTTCATGTAAAATGTATACAATTCTTTATTAAACATTTCCAGTGAATGCTTGCAGTTTATGTAGACCTTCAACGCTAAATCAGTGGATCCCTCTCTTGAGTTATGTTTGATTTCCTTTGTTGTCACTCCACACTGCCAAGCCCTTATATGGGTCCCAATCAGTCAATTATGAATGGAGCAATTAGCTCTGATTATTAAGCGCTTTGTGAAGCCTCACTTTGCCAATTCATCACAAGAGCACGTTCAATTTATCAACCCCTCTCGAGCCTGAGCCTGATTACACTCATATTTTTAACCTACTCTGTCTGCCTTCAGCAGCACTTGGCTAGAACTGGCAGAGACGGAAGGCACTTTCTCCTTGTCAGTTGAACATGTCAATGATTGAGAACACTCCGCTACTTCCTATCACTTTTGTCGGAGAAGAACAAGAGATTACAGCGAGTTTTGGCCAGCAGCTAGCTATAGAAAAAGATAACTGACACCCGCGGCAAAGAGTGGACGTTTGCATCTCTCTGTGAAAGTCAGCATGGACAGTAATCATGCCTTCCTGTCCATGTCAAGGTCATTCCATGAGCAATGATGCCCCAGAAAGGTTTTCCTGAGGAAATTTAATGTAACTGGCAAGTACACTACATGACCAAAAGTATATGGACACCTGCACGTCGAACATCTCATTCCAAAATCATGGGCATTAATATGGAGTCGGCCCCCCCTTTGCTGCTATAACAGCCTCCACTCTTCTAGAAAGGCTTTCCACTAGATTTTGGAACATTGCTGCGGGCGCTTGCTTCCATTCAGCCACAAGAGCATTAGTTAGGTCGGAGCACTGATTTTGGGGTGATTATGCCTGGCTCGCAGTCAGCGTTCTAATTCATCCCCAAGGTGTTCGATGGAGTTGAGGTCAGGGCTCTGTGCAGGCCAGTCAAGTTCTTCCACACCAATCTCGACAAACCTTTTCTATATGGACCTCGCTTTGTGCACAGGGGCATTGTCATCCTGAAACAGGAAAGGTCATTCCTAAAACTGTTGCCACAAAGTTGGAAGCACAGAATTGTCTAGAATGTCATTGTATGCTGTAGTGGTAAGATTTCCCTTCACTGGAACTAAGGGGTCTAGCCCGAACCACGAAAAGCAGCCCCAGACGATTATTCCTCCTCCACTAAACTTTACCGTTGGCACTATGCATTTGGGCAGGTGGCCATAGAAACCCATTTCACAAACAGTTCTTCTGCTGACATTGCTTCCAAAGGCAGTTTGGAACTCGGTAGTGAGTGTTGCAACCGAGGATAGACAATATTTTACGTGCTACGAGCTTCAGCACTCAGCAGTCCC
>QNTS01000083.1:1198649-1215934 GCA_003317085.1 Hucho hucho
CGAACCACGAAAAGCAGCCCCAGACGATTATTCCTCCTCCACTAAACTTTACCGTTGGCACTATGCATTTGGGCAGGTGGCCATAGAAACCCATTTCACAAACAGTTCTTCTGCTGACATTGCTTCCAAAGGCAGTTTGGAACTCGGTAGTGAGTGTTGCAACCGAGGATAGACAATATTTTACGTGCTACGAGCTTCAGCACTCAGCAGTCCCCTTCTGTGAGCTTGTGTGGCCTACCACTTCGCTGCTGAGTCGTTGTTGCTCCTAGAAGTTTCCACTTCACAATAACATCACTTACAATTAACCCTGGGCAGCTCTAGCAGGGCCGAAATTTGACGAACTGACTTGTTGAAAAGATGGCATCCTGTACTGCCAATGTTTGTCAATGGAGATTGCATAGCTGCTTGCTCGATTTAATAATTTGAAGGCATGTCCACATGCTTATATATATATACAGTTGAAGTCAGAAGTTTACATACACCTTTGTCATTGTCCATTTGGAAGACCCATTTGTGACCAAGCTTTAACTTCCTGACTAATGTCTTGAGATGTTGCTTCAATATATCCATATAATTCACCTCCCTCATGATGCCATCTATTTTGTGAAGCGCACCAGTCCCTCCTGCAGCAAAGCACCCCCACAACATGATGCTGCCACCCCAGTGCTTCACGGTTGGGATGGTGTTCTTCAACTTGCAAGCCTCCCCCTTTTTCCTCCAAACATAACGATGGTCATTATGGCCAAACAGTTCTATTTTTGTTTCATCAGACCAGAGGACATTTCTCAAAAAAGTACGACCTTTGTCCCCATGTGCAGTTGTAAACCGTAGTCTGACTTTTTTATTGCGGTTTTGGAGCAGTGGCTTCTTCCTTGCTGAGCGGCCTTTCAGGTTATGTCAATATAGGACTCGTTTTACTGTGGATATAGATACTTTGTAGCTGTTTCCTCCAGCATCTTCACAAGGTCCTTTGCTGTTGTTCTGGGATAGATTTGCACTTTTCGCACCAACGTTCATCTCTAGGAGACAGAACGAGTCTCCTTCCTGAGCGGTATGACGGCTCCATGGTCCCATGGTGTTTATACTTGTGTAATATTGTTTGCACAGATGAACGTGGTACCTTCACGTATTTGGAAATTGCTCCCAAGGATGAACCAGACTTGTGGAGGTCTACAAATCTTGGCTGATTTTCTTTAGATTTTTCCATGATGTCAAGCAAAGAGGCACTGAGTTGAAGGTAGGCCATTAAATACATCCAGAGGTACACCTCCAATTGACTCAAATGATGTCAATTAGCCTATAAAGCTTCTAAAGCCATGACATCATTTTCTGGAATTTTCCTAGCTGTTTAAAGGCACAGTCAACTTAGTGTATGTAAACTTCTGACCCACTGGAATTGTGAAACAGTTAATTATAAGAGAAATAATCTGTCTGTAAACAATTGTTGGAAAATTACTTATGTCATGCACAAAGTAGATGTCCTAACCGACTTGCCAAAACTATAGTTTGTCAACAAGAAATGTGTGGAGTGGTTGATAATCAAGTTTAAATGACTCCAACCTAAGTGTATGTAAACTTCCGACTTCAACTGTATATAGATTATTCAAGAATGTGTTTAAGCAGTGATAATGAAACGGACGTAGCAATTTATCAAGCTTTGTTGTCTAGCTGAGACACATGCAACTAATCACTTTACCAGCCATCCCTCAACAGATCAGCAATATCCTGCCCCATATCGATCAGGGTTTAATGCCTCTGAGAACACTAAATTTGACATTCTCTTGTTAAAATGTCAAAGCATTCCATGCATTGATGAAATGCTATTCATAACAGGAATCAATACATAATGCTACAAAAACAAGAACAAGTGCTGAACTGCTAGTACGTCTTGTGTTTCAAGGCTGCTAGTGGTTAGCTTTTAAATACCAGCAGGGGTGTAAAAGGGGCTATGCTAAAAGCCTGTTCATTGTATAAGTGATTAAAAACAGGATATAGTCAAATTATGAGTTTGCTTTATTCAGAGTACCAATTTTTTTTTCTAAAACAGGACTCTGTATGATGTGGGTTTTTACCGTCTTATGTGGACAGTGGCTTAACTCCTGCTGTGTATTCATGCATGTTCTTCTCGTCATGTCACTTTTCCGACATCGATCAAATTTTGATACAATATAAATGTATCCAAAAATACAAATGTAAAGTGATATGCCGTATTGGGACTTTTAGTTGGAAAGATGAAACCAATCAGAATGTTTAACAGCAACCTAATTCTGCAGTCTTCCCTTTTATTTTGTTTCACATTAACCTCTGTATGACCTGGGTTCAAATACTTAATTACTTTCACATACATTCAAAGTAAGTATTCAGATATATTTCATTTGAAAAAAGTAGTTGAATATTTTAATGTATTTGGAAATACACTTGGAAAGTATTTGAAAATACTCAAATACACTCGCATGCATTTAACCCAGGTATTTGAATATAGTATTATACACATGAAAATGTATTTTAACCCTCAAATTATGTTGCGGGTCAATTTGACCCATTTCCACTTTTGAGTTGTCTAAAACACTAGTTAACCTCTCTTTTTCTCCATGACATTAAATGGCTTTTCCTCATTTAGGGTCATAAACCTAACTTAAAAATGTGGACACACTGATGTGTTTTGGAATGTCTGTGAAGATTTTATATACGAACATGACGTTGTGGGTCATTTTGACATGGAGGCTTTCATGTGTATAGATATTTGCACTGGTCCAAAATAAACAAGTGTCTTTGATGTATTTTGGTTGACTGGTTCTGGTTGCACTTTTATAATTATATTTGGGTGAAAAGGATATTTCCCAAGCTTCTCCTTCTCAGTGCGAGAACAGCAGATCTCTATCACAGACACTCCAAAATGAGTTCCAAACAGAAAATGATTGTTTGGGAGAAAGGAAATAAGTTTATCAAATAGTTCTTAAAATCAAATGTTCTTGTATTTCTTCTCTCTGAAAGGTCTGACAAGACAAAATAAAGTTTTGGCTATTTTTACTTGATTCTTTGACTGTCTTGAGTGTGTTTAAACTGTGGGGGTCAATCTCACCCATACCACAATGAATATTTTTTTTTTTCAGCAAAGCACAAGGGTTAAATACCAGATACACATGTATTTGAACCCAAGGCTGGTATGAGACAACAAAAGACAATGTAGCAGGTAACCTACAGTAATGTGACTTTAACAGTCATATAAAGTGGCAGTGCAGTTTGGCTGCATTTTTAATGCAGAGCTGAACATAATGCTAACTGACTAACTGGCTTTAGGGTTAGGGTTTAAAAGAGCACTTTTTGCCAGTCCTGTCTGGTCCAGCGACGGTGGGTTTGTGCCCATAGGCGACGTTGTTGTTGGTGATGTCTGGTGAGGACCTGCCTTACAACAGGCCAACAAGCCCTCAGTCCAGCCTCTCTCAGCCTATTGCGGACAGTGAGCACTGATGGAGGGACTGTATGTTCCTGGTGTAACTGGGGCAGTTGTTGTTGCCATCCTGTACCTGTCCCGCAGGTGTGATGTTCGGATGTACCGATCCTGTGCAGGTGTTGATACACATGGTCTGCCACTGCGAGTATGATCAGCTGTCCGTCCTGTCTCCCTGTAGCACTGTCTTAGGCGTCTCACAGTACAGACATTGCAATTCATTGCCCTGGCCACATCTGCAGTCCTCATGCCTCCTTGCAGCATGCCTAAGGCCCGCAGATGAGAAGGGACCCTGGGCATCTTTCTTTTGGTGTTTTCAGAGTCATTAGAAAGGCCTCTTTAGTGTCCTAAGTTTTCATATCTGTGACCTTAATTGCCTACTGTCTGTAAGCTGTTTGTGTCTTAACGACCGTTCCACAGGTGCATGTTCATGAATTGTTTATGGTTCATTGAACAAGCATGGGAAACAGTGTTAAAACCCTTTACAATGAAGATCTGTGAAGTTATTTGGATTTTTGAAGTACAGGGTCCTGAAAGTTATTATTATATATATATATATATAATACTGATATACCAGTGAATTACAGTACCCACAGACAAAAGCAAAGAGGCAACTATATTGGTCCCTAAAAGCTGGATCTCAAAGTAACCCTCGACAGAAGAGATTTTGAGGGAATAATGACTTGGCCAGGGCCAGGGTTCAGTCGGAGGGAAGGTCGGAATTAGCTGCAGTGAGGAGAACTGGGTCAGCTGACTAATCCCTTGTTCTGAACCCACCATGAAATTGAAAGTCTTGCACTGTTGTTGCAGTAGTCTGGTTTCAACATACAACTATGAATTCATAAGAAGCCTGACACTTTTTATTAGCCCAATCGCATTAGACAAGAAGAAAACATATTAGATTGAGAATCTGAACACTGTTTATCAGTGGTGTAGTGGAAGGTATACGCAGGTATACGTCTTATACCCACTTTTTTTGTGTATACTCACTTCTTAATCCCCACCATGCGTATCAAAGTAGTGTAGTGGAGGTATATGCCGTATCAATTAATAAGGATGATGGAAGAGATCAGAATGTTTAGCTTAATATGTTGAAAACTATTATTTATTCCCATTTTAAGCACAGCAATGTGCACACAGCTGTAGGCCTATGTGCAAATGTTCCAAAATCTAATTTGTGGGAAAACACCATTCTAAAATGCGCACCGGTTTCATGGACAGAGATGGAAATATAGGTTAGACATTTAGAAAGAGGGGAGATCTAAAGATGCAACAACTATCTAATTGCCTCCACGTTTCTATGGTGGAATTTTGGCCATAGTCTACTTTGAAGTAAGGTAAGACATGCCTCATCATTTGAAGTAAAACATTCAGGTTTCATACAATTAAGGAACAGGAAAATATAGCGATGCTAATGATAGGCCTAACCGTCTTCTGGTAGATGGAAAGGCATTTTCCAAAACCTTCTCAATTAAATGTTAACTAGCTACAAAGTAGCCTATGTCTACCTGGTAGAATGATATTTTTTGCATCAATCCAGAGGCCATTTATTTTGCACACTCCACCTCATGTGTGCTACAGAAACACTGCTAACAAAACAAGAGTTCCTGTGCTGCGCTCCCGAGTGGCACAGCGGTCTAAGGCACTGGATCTCAGTGCTAGAAGTGTCATTTCAGACCCTGGTTCGAATCAAGGCTGTATCACAACCGGCCGTGATAGGGCGGTGCACAATTGGCCCAGCGTCGTCCGGGTTAGGGGAGGGTTTGGCCGGGGTAGGCCATCATTGAAAATAAGAATTTGTTCTTAACTGACTTGCCGAGTTAAATAAAGGTCGTATAAATAATTAAAGGGTAACAATACCATTTTTCTTTTTCCTCAAAAGTGGTTTCCTGATGTGATTTAAGCAAAATTGCTGATAACCAGTTTTTCTACCACTATTCAATCTTGTTTCATCGCTGCAACTACCCAACGTGTTCGGGAGAGCCTAAGGTGGAGTCATGCGTTCTCTGAAACATGATCCGCCTAACCGCGCTCCTTAACACCCGCCATCTTAACCCGGAAGCCAGCCGCACCAATGTATCGGAGGAAACACTGTTCAACTGGCGACCGGGGTCAGCCCACCACAAGGAGTCCCTAGGGCCAATTGTGTGCCATCCTATGGGACTCCTTGTGGATTGTGCCATGGCCGGTTGTGGCAATTGTGCCATGGCCGGTTGTGGCAATTGTGCCATGTGGCACAGCCCGAGAATGAACCTGCGCCACTCGGGAGGCCCCAGACAACAGTTATTCATTAAATGTGTGTCATATTGTGAAGGAATGTCTACCAATAGCATGCCAATCCTTTTGTGAGAAATTACACTGGTCACTCAAAACAATTATAAGGTATTTATAAAGTATAAATAGCACTCACTTTAGATTATAAATATAAATGTAGGTCAAGACCTACGATAGTATATTGTGTTGCTAGCAAGCTATTTAGCCTACAATGTTACTAGCCAGCTAATGTTACATGTTAGCTACTAATGTTAGCTAGCTAACAATAGCCAACCAACTGAGAGCTAACAATGTGACCAGCTAACTAGCCATTGCCATATACCTTGAGCTGGAAAATGATTATCCACTTGAAGGCTGACATAATCAATAAATCAACAATCAATCAAATAATTTTCTTACCTGTGATTTGTGCTAGTATCACAGAGTTTTCGATATCTGAGATATTAAAATATTTTTTTCTAGTATTGTCATTGAGTGTACTAGCAAAGAGAATTTAAATAACTTAGATATCGAAAACTCTGTGATACTTGCACTAGTCACGGGTTACGCGCCTAAAAAGAAGCAGGAAATGACGAAAGGCTGCTAAGGTTAGGTTTTAGGGGTAGGGACATCATCACACGGATCCCGGATAGCACTAATCCTTTTTTCAGGGGTCATTCTAGAATTTTCTGACAAGGTGGGTGGTGCTGATGTAGCTAGCTGAGCACACGTAGAGGGGAAGCTCAAGGTGGACATGTATTTAGCCTTTTTTAAACATCTGTAACTGCCATTTCTTAAAACGTATTGCTCGTCTGCCTGCCGCTAACTCTAGCAGGCTTGTAACTGTGCATGCATGGCTAGTCAAACCCCAAAATCGTCATTGAGACAATGCTGAAACAATCCATGGGCGAGTGCCACATTTTCATTTGAGCCGACATCAAATTGTATTACTTATCGTTAATGCTGATTTAGGTGTGCTTTGATGTGCTTATTAATGCACAACCACAAGCACATTTTTTTCCAAACATATCGCTAATATAATTGTATTAAGTCATGCAAAAGCGTTACTATGCGTGAAGTTTAAAATGCATTCTGTCCTTACTAAATGTGTAATGTGATATATACAGTATTTTAACATTACTACTGTATTTCTTAACACATGAAACAACATTTGATTAATACAATTTTAACCACTCTTCCTCAAATTAACAGGATGATGACGCAATCTTTGCAAGAGGGAGGGAGTCTAATTTCATTGGTCCACAATTTGTGGCTCAGTCATTTCATTCAGAGTAAGCAGAGTCAGCCGTGAGTCAGCCGTGAGCCTGCCACGGAGCAGGTTAGTTCAAAAATAATTTGTTGCCATAGAAATCTTCCTGGCTAAAAGGTGAAACATTCTCAAATGACTGCTAATCCAGAGGTGAACTCAGAGTTGACCACAGTTACCACACTAACACCTCTGTCAGAATGCGTGGTGTAGTTGGTGGAAAAATTTTGGCGCAAGACAGCAGAGATGAGCAACACAAACGTAGTTCACTCAAGATTTTTTTTTTTTAACAATTCCCCAATAACGCATATCAGAATGTCATCAATATACACCACTACACCCTGCCCGTGCAGGTCCCTGAAAATCTCGTCTACAAAGGCCTGGAAGACTGATGGAGCATTCATCAACCCGTACGGCATGACGAGGTACTCATAGTGCCCTGAGGTGGTACTAAATGCCGTCTTCCACTCGTCTCCCTCCCGGATAAGCACCAGGTTGTAAGCGCTCCTGAGATCGAATTTGGTAAAGAGGCGCGCCCCGTGCATTGACTCGATCGCACTGGCTATGAGAGGTAGCGGGTAACTGTACCTCACAGTGATCTGGTTGATGCCTCGATAGTCAATACACGGGCGCAGGCCTCCATCCTTCTTCTTCACAAAAAAGAAGCTTGAGGAGGCAGGTGAAGTGGAGGGCCGAATGTACCCCTGCCCCAGGGATTCAGAGACATATGTTTCCATAGCCGCAGTCTCCTCTTGAGACAGGGGATACACGTGACTCCTGGGAAGTGTTGCGTCTATCAGGAGATTTATCACACAATCCCCTCGTCGACGGGATGGTAATTGAGTCGCCTTCTTTTTACAGAAGGCGAGAGCCAAATTGGCATATTCAGAGGGAATGCGCACGGTGGAGACCTGGTCTGGCATTCCACCGTAGTAGCACTGACGGAAACCCCTTGTCCACTGGAACAATGGGGATCCCTAAACTATGGGCAAATGATCGGTCAATAAAATTCCCAGCCGCGCCTGAATCTACGAGCGCCTTATGCTGGGAATGCGGGGAAAATTCAGGAAAGTTTATATACAAGACGTGTGCAACAGGGGTCTCTGGGTGAGCCTGGTGCCGACTCACCTTGGGTGACTCCGACCGGCAGTGTGCCCTCTGCGGCCACTGATGGTGCATGGACCGGTCCCTCCTCCTAAGTGCAGCACCTCCCAGCTCAATGGGCGTCGGAACGGTGGTGCTGGGGGATGGAACCGACAGGCCCCGATCTGGACGTCCGCGGGTAGCCAGCAGATTATCCAGCTGGATGGACAGGTCCACCAGCTGGTCCAAGGTGAGAGTGGTGTTCCTGCAGGCCATCTGCCGACGAACGCCCTCTCGCAAACTACACCAGTAGTGATCAATCAGGGCCCTGTCGTTCCATCCCGCGCCGGCAGCCAGTGTCCGGAAGTCTAAGGCGAACTCCTGTGCACTCCTCGTCCGCTGCCTCAGGTGAAACAGACGTTCACCCGCAGCTCTACTCTCAGGCGGGTGGTCAAAATCTGCCCGAAAGCGGTGGGTGAAATCCTCGTAGTGGTCCAACGCCGCTTCTCCTTCTCCCCATATGGTGTTGGCCCACTCCAGGGCTTTCCCTGAGAGGCAGGAGACGAGGGCGGACACGCTCTCACGACCCGAAGGAGCCGGGTGGACGGTTGCCAGGTAGAGCTCCAGCTGGAGTAGGAACCCCTGACATCCGGCAGCCGTCCCATCATACTCCCTCGGGAGCGCGAGCCGAATCCCACTGGGACCGGGTGAAGGAGGGTTGAACAGTGGTGCCTGTGGTGGTGCTGGTAGAGGCGCTGGAGGAACTCCTCCTCTCTCCCAGCGGTCCATCGTTTGCAGGACGCGATCCATGGCGGTGCCGAGACGTTGCTGGACGCGCTCCTCGACCGCCAACACTGGGGTGTCTGCTCCTGCTGACTCCATTTGGGTGCGTTATTCTGTCAGAATGCGTGGTGTAGTTGGTGGAAAAAGTCAGGCGCAGGACAGCAGAGATGAGCAAAACAACGTAGTTTACTCAAGAAATAACAAAAATGTAACAAACCAGGTCCACCAAATGGACTGACATAGATATGAACAATAACGCACACAAACATGGGGAAAACAGAGGGTTAAATAATGAACATGTAATTGGGGAATTTAAACCAAGTGTGTATAAAACAAAGACATAACAATGGAAAATGAAAAGTGGATCGGCAATGGCTAGAAGGCCGGTGACGTCGACCGCCGAACGCCGCCCGAACAAGGAGAGGGACCGACTTCGGCGGAAGTTGTGACAACCTCAAACCTACCTAGTAGGATACCACTCAGAAACCAAAGTTTAGGCTTGTTTTCCAATGTTTGTAATCAAATACTTTAAATAAATACTTTATAGCCTCAAAACATGGTTAAAATTATAATATTGATACCATGGATGGTCAGTCCTTGCACCCATAGGTCTATCTATGAATGTGAGAGTGGTTGCATTTCTCCAGCCCAATCCCTCAGCTTTTTACTGAAATGGGAGTGGAAAATGCTTTGTTATTGTTTCAACTGCTGATTGCCCCTTTAACTACTTAGGGAGAAACAGTGCGCTAGCGGGTCGCTCCCGACACTCACTACCCGGTGAAATGTAAGGCGCCAAATGTGCATATCCTATTTTCTGGGCCTGAGTGGCAGGCATTTTACTTTGGGCACGCCAGACTCTCCAAAACCGTCACCTCTGCTGCCGCTCCCTAAGAAGTTAACTCTTCCTACATTTTTGGTATTAACTCTTTCTACAGATTTTGTGAATTTATAAATGTTGTATTTCTTTATCAAGAACAAGAACATCATTATGTTACTAAACTTTGCATCTGCACTGTTCTACAAGTAAACATGTTTTTGTACAATTTTCTATGGAAATTGTTAAAATTAGTCCTTGTGCATAGAGTTGTATGGCTTGTTTAAAACTTCTTAGGGAGCGGTGGGGCGCTACCAGGTGAAATGCAAGGCGCCAAATTTAAAATCCAAAGGTTGAATTATTAAACATGCATCAATATACAAGTGTTGCATAGTCATCAAAAGCTCTGCTTCTTGGCAATATCACAGCGTTGTCAGATTTCAAAAAGGCTTTACGGCGAAAGCACCACATTTGATTGTTTGAGGATAGCACCCCACATATTTTTTCCATTACCATAAATTCATAAGAGAACTCGTTCAACTTATACCTATAAACTTGTCCAAGAACAATCAAACATAATTGTAAATGTTTCCTTAGGAACTCTTATGTATAAATAGTATAATATTTCAACCGGAATATAAACTGGGCGATAAGAAAGGAAAAAACCAAAGAATGCGGCAGCCGGGAACGCGCATTTTCTTCTATTGACATCTGTGTGGCCACTTCCTTATTCGTCTTCTTCTACAATCTAAAAGCAGCTAAGAAGAATCAAAACATTTTACTTTGGGCACGCCAGGCTCTCCAAAACCGTCACCTCGTGCGCTGCTCCCAAAGAAGTTAACTTTGCACACTCTGTTATCATGGAATTGCCCATATCCATCATTAGTCATATCTTGTGCATATATTTTTTGTCAATAAAGAATCTGAATGTGGCCTGTGTCACTTTACAAGGACATATGTCACTGTTATTTTATGGGGAAGGGATATAATGGTATAACTAAGAGAAACAGGTAATGATGACATTTTCAGCACTGATACAGTGCTGTTACTAATAAACTACTGTCTCTGTTTCCAGGTAACAACCATCGGCTGGTTGGGATGTCAGGAATGGATTGAGGGGAAACAACACGGTAACTGCTAATGGTAATTACTAGTGTGGAACCGAAATGGCTACAAATCCATTCCAAATAACTCTGCATGCGGCTGTAGCCTTGTCCTGTCTTTGTCAGTTTGCCCTCCACTTTGAATTCTGCATCTCATTAGAGCCAGTAGGACCTGTCGCCCCTAAACTGACTTCATCTCAGAATCAGAATCTGGGCCTCATATCCTGCCTGTAGGCCACTGATTTCCTGCAAGTGCCAATGCATGGGGTCATCCTGCATTGATCACTCATTCACACTGCATTAAAATGTCTCCTAGTGGTATGGTCTGTCCCCCAGTCACTCTGACACAGTTCCTAATAAGCATTGCTGGGTGAATAAGCAGTGCTAGTGTGTCAGCATAAGACGCTGAAAAGGTTAGCCTCCTCTGGATCACCAGGCCAAACATTAAAGCTGGTACCCTAATGCAAGACAATGGGTGCTAAGGGGTCATTGAGAAACTGGTGGCCAGTGATAGAGACCCATTCAGTAATAGTGTCCATTTAATTTACCCCCTGTCTGAAGATACTGAGATACAGTGATTGCACACATAATTGATGGATACATATCTCTAGATCTGAGTGATGCCCTTGTCAAGATGCCACTATCTCTCCCCAGGTCCCCCCTCTTTGGTCAGAGAGACCGACACAGGAGGAACTAACCATGGTGTAACAATATGTTACCAGGAAAAATAGGAAGGTCTGCACCTACTCAGTTTGCAGTGAAAGAAATAAAAATGTATTCCATCTACAGCGACAAACGTTTCGCCCTTTTCAGTAACAATATGTACCGACACTGTCTATGTCATTACTATTTGATTACACAGTTATAGACTCATATGTGAAATGGGACAGAGTACTAGACATATCGAGAGACCATAAACTCTATGATTAGCTGAATTATTGAATTATGGGATATCATAACAATGTCACTAGAAGTTCTGTTACAATGAATTGTACAATGTGACTATCTTCTTGGCCAACACTCAATACCTGGCAATCCTAAAATGTTCTGCAAAATAGAAAAAATTACTTTAATTTCCAGAATACCTATTTACCACAGAGAGATAGAACATCTAATAGATCAATACATTCAAAAGGTTTTATTTCCAATTTCGTGCATTTCTGACTCTATCAAAAATGTGTTTCTCACTGATAAATCCCTTCCATTACTATTGCACCGTCAACAGGATTTATAAGCCGAATCCTGACCATCATTTCTCAGATATCCCATCATAACAAATTTAGGAATCCTATTTACTAACTGCTACAGTCCCACTGTGACGCTGGCACATTTTGGACATCCTAACCCCTTTTAAACATTGGGTATTTAAGCTAGAGACTTCTGGGTTGTACTATTGTATTTGTCTATTTCTGCATTCGTTGGTACCAACCGTTAGTCTGTGCGAATAACGGGGGCTGAGTTAGAGTGGTGTTTGTGAGACAAGGGCAGATCCCGAAGGGGCCCGGACTCTGATCTTTTTACAAAAACGTCTGTAGAGTCCGAATGGTTTTAGCTACAAACTATTAAAAGCTACAAACTGTTAAAAGCTATCTATGAAAAGCTGAGACATTCACAAACAAGCACATCTAACATGTGTTGCTCTTTAAAACTCACAAGCTACACAAGAGTCATTAGAATGTAAAGAGTTCTTCTACGTACAGGTAGAAGATCATGGTAAATCCCAGGACATAGTGTCTATAATCTGTCTATAATAATGTAATAAGCTCACATAGTTGCTGTCACAAACTCCAAACTCCACACAGTTGTCACTGGCTAGTTTGATTCTCCTTTCCCATTTCTTTACTTACAGCATTCATATAAAATCATTTTTATTAGTTTTTTTCTTTGGCAGACCTAGTTTTTTTTATTGACATTTGTCAAGAAAAGTAATGAATGCAATTGTTGATGTCAAATTGTGTTGTGTTCTCCTTTTAGCCCTGGTTGTCCTGAAAAGAAAGTGGTAAAACGCTTAATTTGAGCGGCTAAATATTAGGGCTGGGCATGCAGATAAATAAAAGTCAGATAAATGATTTTAGTTGGGGTCTCTAGACTTATAGGATTAATCAAACACATTAATCTGAGCCATAAGTAATGTGTCCTGGTTTTGTGCTTGGACACATATTTTCATTCTGCAGCATTTTGAAGTTGACAGGAGTAATAGGATAGTCCCATGATACGGCATTGATCTAGCACAGGCAAGTAAGTGGGGGAGAGACTACTTTACCTCTGCATGGCAACCCATGGTCTTGGTACATTTCCATTGCATTTCTTAACCTGCGAAATGCTAACAAAATAGTTAATTAATTTATTATGTAATAAACACAACGGGAAATGATAGAATATTTTCTTTACTTTCTTTTCTTTTGAATATGCATGATTTGGAAAAAGCATGCCTAAGTTATTCACCCCGTGGGATATAAACACACTTCAAAAGGAAAGCGAGATATGGTGACTTTATTCAATAGAGTTATACAGATTAAACAAAAAGATAAAATTGTTTTTCTATCGCAAAGAGACAATATATTTCCTCTCACAATATTTCCATAATGGAGTCTTTGATTGTTGCCAAATAGAAAAGTGCCACTAGACTTCTGATGACCCTTCAAGTTTTCTTCCAACTCTGGATTGTCTCAAAGTTGTGAATGTCTGACTCTATGGAGTACAGTGGTAGCGGGAGACAGTGTTGCTTAATTAAAATTGTATTAAATTAAGCATATACAGCACATTTGGAAAGAATTCAGACCCATTGACTTTGTTACAGCCTTATTCTAAAATGGATTAAATAAAACGTGTTTCTCATCAATCTACACACAATACCCCATAATGACAAAGCGAAAAAAGGTTTTTAGAAATCTTTGCAAATTTATGAAAAATATAAAACAGAAATACATTATTTACATAAGTGATCAGAACCTTTGCTATGAGACTTGAAATTGAGCTCGGGTGCATCCTGTTTCCATTGATCATCCTTGAGATGTTTCTACAACTTGATTGGAGTCCATCTGTGGTAAATTCAATTCATTGGACAGGATTTGGAAAGGCACACACCTGTCTATATACTGTAAGGTCCCACAGTTGACAGCGCATGTCAGAGCAAAAACCAAGCCATGAGGTCGAAGGAATTCTCCGTAGAGCTCCGAGACAGGATAGTGTCGAGGCACAATCTGGGGAACGATAACAAAAAGTGTGTGCAGCATAGAAGGTCCCCAATAACACAGTGGCCTCCATCATTCCTAAATGGAAGAAGTTTGGAACAACCAAAACTCTTCCTGGAGATGGCAGCCCGGCCAAAATCAGCAATCGGGGGAGAATGGCCTTGGTCAAGGAAGTGACCAAGAACCGGATGGTCACTGTGACAGAATTCCAGAGTTCCTCTGTGGAGATGGGAGAACCTTCCAGAAGGACAACCCTCTCTGCAGCACTCCACCAATCAGGCCTTCATGGTAGAGTGGCCAGACAGAAGCTATTCCTCAGTAAATGTAACATGACACCCTGCTTGGAGTTTGCCAAAAGGCACCTAAATGACTCTGACCATGAGAAACAAGATTCTCTGATCCGATGAAACCAAGATTGAACTCTTTCGCCTGAATGCCTAACGTCACATTTGGAGGATACCTGGCACCATCCCTACGGTGAAGCATGGTGGCGGCAGCATCATGCTGTGGGGATGTTTTTAAGGGGCAGGGACTGGGAGACTAATCAGAGTCAAAGTACAGGGAGATCCTTGATGAAAACATGCTCCAGAGCCCTCAGGACGTCAGACTGGGGCGAAGGTCCACCTTCCAACAGGACAACGACACTAAGCACGCAGCTTTTTATAAATTAGGAAGAATTTCTTTTTTTGCTTTGTCAATATGGGTTATTGTGTGTAGATTGAGGATATTAAAAAAAGTATATTTCATAATAAGGCTGTAAAGGTGAAGGGGTCGGAACACTTTCCGAATGCACTGTACATCCCTTGTTGGACCTTGATTGTGGAGGTGTCCCATAGTGGCATTCCTAAAGTGCATCATAAATTACTGGTCTAAAGTGACCTTTGCTTCCTAGTAACCCAATCAGAAAAGCTCTCAATCCATGAACCATTATGATTAGCCTGACAGTTCTCATTCTCTCTTCAGGGTTCCAACTACTACCTCAATTAAGACATCTCATTGGCTTCCTGTTTTCATACGGACAGTTTAATTTCACAGACTTTTGTTTTCTATGTAAAATCAATTCATTGGTTTATGGTAATCTGGGAGAATCGTCTTTTTACACGCTTATCACTACATTTTATCTTGAATACTGCTTATTTTCCAGAGGGTGGTCAGAAATATCCATGAACGTGAGAGAACACGATTATGCTTGACAAAAGTAAAACTATTAGCAACTGTAACATCAATCATGATTGCAAAAGCTACAGTATGTCATAGCTTGTTCTTGTTAATGCTTGTCACAGTAGTTATTTGCATTTTATTTTATTCATTAGCAAAAGCTCATTGTAGCTTAACCATTTCTGAGTGATTTTGACTCAGTTTAGTATACAGTAAGCCAAAGGTATTAATTTGCAGTACTGTATTGGGAGATGGAACTGAGAGTATTTTCTTACAGACGTTTTTGCCTGTGTTTCACGTATACCTCTACGGGCACTTTGTATGTGAGAGATAAAGGGAAGCACACAAGAATCGGGGAAAAACACCAAAGGAGCTTTTACAAAAATAGCACCCGTACTTAACAGGAGAAAGGTATTGAATCTTGACATCAGTGGCAGAAAGTTATTCAAATCTCTTCTGTCCCTGGGGCCTCTGTATATTCCCGGAATAATCACCTGGCGGATGTCTCCCTCAATTGAAAAGTGAAGTCATAAAGTGCTCCTGTGAAATCCTAATTTTACACTGTGCATATGGCTGATTCTGACACTGCCTATTATGTTTCCTCACCATGGGCTAAGACTACAGGGATTTAGAAGGAGATAGTTAGGTATGGAACCTCCAGAGCTGATTGTCAGGCAGCTCACGAAACACCTGGAAACTTTTTAAAGATTAAATAAAGAAGTAATCAATGCCAACATGCTGCATTGCGTGATAGCGTGTCCGCAGGCTACAGGGTCAATGTTTCAAAGCATCTTTCGCATTTCAATTTCATCTGAACTCAGAATAGTTCAGATTACAGCCCAAAAATGCCATTTGCTTATTAATAACTGAAGCCGATGAAAAAGGTGGCTCTGCTTGACATTGGTGTTATTACTCTACTGTAAATATCACATTTCCTATGACTTGCATGTGCCATGAGGAGGAACTGCATCATAATGCTTTGCATCATAGTGTTTTGCATCACAATTTATTGGTATTCAGCATGGGTTAGGGGACTAAATACATTGCTTTGTTTCTCCCAGATAACTTTCTCATTTACATTTTCACCTACCCAAAACAGTTGTTTCTCTGTCAATTATAATCCTGAAATACTAGAATTGCTTAATCCTTTCCAATGATCTCATTTGCCTCAGATTTTCATTTACCTATATCATCATCACCTGCACATCAGGTGACCTCTCAGTAAGCCTCTACTCTACTGCCTGTTGAAGTTAGCTACAAAAATCCTCCACGGGAGTTATTGGGTCATTACACAAGAAGAGCGCCTTCTGCATCCCTTTGATATTTTCAGTAGGAATTGTGCACCAATATTGAATTTTAAAAGCCTGTTACAGTTGAAGTCGTAAGTTCACATACACTTAGTGTCACGATCTTGTTGAATAACGGACCAAGGTGCAGCGCGGACTGAGTTCCACATCTTTTAATAGGTGAAACTTACAAACAACAAAAACAATAGCAAAGATCTGACATCAACTGTGTAGCGCAGCAGCACATACACAATACAAACAATGAAAAGAAAGCAAGTGGGGAAATGAACTAACTTAAATATGGTCCCCAATTAGATGTAACGACAAACAGCTGCCTCTAATTGGGAACCATCAAAAAAACAAACATAGAAAATAAAACATAGACCAAAAATCCCCCTGATCACGTCCTGCCCAAAACACCCTAGATGAGTCAGAAGGTTATCTGTGGCCAGGACGTGACAGTACCCACCCCAAAGGCGCGGACTCCGACAAAAAGAATCGATGGGGGGGGGGATTTCGGGTGGGTCTTTGCCCTCGGCGGCGGCTCCGATGCGGGTCGTGCCGGCTCGAGAAGACGCACAGGAGACCTGATGCGTGGATCAGGAACAGGTCGGGCCGGGCTCTGAAGGCTCACAGGGGACCTGATGCGTGGAGCAGAAACAGAACGTGTCGAACTCTGAAGGCGCACAGGGAGCCTGGTGCGTGGAGCAGAAACAGGAGTCATCGGACTCGGGAGACGCACAGTAGGGCTGGTGCATGGAGCAGGAACAGGACGTGCTGGGCTCCGAAGGCGCACAGGGGACCTGATGCATGGGGCAGGAACAGGACGTGCTGGGCTCTGACGGCGCACAGGGGACCTGATGCGTGGAGCAGGAACAGGACGTGCTGGGCTC
>QNTS01000083.1:1216397-1228407 GCA_003317085.1 Hucho hucho
TGCGTGGAGCCGGAACAAGTCGTGCCGGGCTCTGAAGGCACACAGGGGACCTGATGCGTGCAGCCGGCACCATGTGCCCCCCCAAAAGAAAATTATTGGGGCTGCTGTGGCCGCGAACCCCCCAGGAGCTCCCGCCAAGGCAGGGCCTCCCATTCCGCCTTGATCTCCTCACAGGTCCAGAACGTTTTTTCCTGCTGCGGGGCGCGCTGCTTGGTCCTTTCGTGGTGGGTCATTCTGTCACACTCTTGTAAATGAGCGGACCAAGTTCCATAACATTTTTTAATAGGTGACACTTACAAACAACAAAAACAATAGCAAAGATCTGACATCAACTGTGTAGCGCAGCAGCACATACACAATACAAACAATGAAAAGAAAGCAAGTGGGGAAATGAACTAACTTAAATATGGTCCCCAATTAGATGTAACGACAAACAGCTGCCTCTAATTGGGAACCATCAAAAAACCAAACATAGAAAATAAAACATAGACCAAAAACCCCTCTGATCACGTCCTGCCCAAAACACCCTAGATGAGCCAGACTTGTTTTTCAACCACTCCATAAATGTCTTGTTAACAAACTATAATTTTCGGCAAGTCGGTTAGGACATCTACTTTGTGCATGACACAAGTAATTTTTCCAACAATTGTTTACAGGCAGATTATTTCACTTATAATTCACTGTATCACAATTCCAGTGGGTCAGAAGTTTACATACACTAAGTTGACTGTGCCTTTAAACAGCTTGGAAAATTCCAGAAAATTATGTCATGGCTTTAGAAGCTTCTGATAGGCTAATTGACATCATTTGAGTCAATTGGAGGTGTACCTGTGGATGTATTTCAAGGCCTACCTTCAAACTCAGTGCCTCTTTGCTTGACATCATGGGAAAATCAAAATAAATCAGCCAAGACCTCAGAAAAATAATTGTAGACCTTCACAAGTCTGGTTCATCATTGAGAGCAATTTCCAAACGCCTGAAGGTACCATATTCATCTGTACAAACAATAGTACGCAAGTATAAACACCATGGGACCACGCAGCCGTCGTACCACTCAGGAAGGAGACGCATTCTGTCTCCTAGAGATGAACGTACTTTGGTGCGAAAAGTGCAAATTAACCTTGTGAATATGCTGGAGGAAACAGGTACAAAAGTATCTTTATCCAGAGTAAAACAAGTCCTAAATCAAAAAAACCTGAAAGGCCACTCAGCAAAGAAGAAGCCACTGCTCCAAAATCACCAGAAAAAAAGTCAGACTACGGTTTGCAACTGCACATGGGGACAAAGATCGTACTTTTTGGAGAAATGTCCTCTGTTCTGATAAAACAAAAATAGAACTATTTGGCCATAATGACCATCGTTATGTTTGGAGGAAAATGGGGGATGCTTGCAAGCCGAAGAACACCATCCCAACCGTGAAGGACGGGGGTGGCAGCATCATGATGTGGGAGTGCTTTGCTGCAGGGGGGACTGGTGCACTTCACAAAATAGATGGCATCATGAGGAAGGTGAATTATGTGGATATATTGAAGCAACATCTCAAGACATCAGTCAGGAAGTTAAAGCTTGGTCGCAAATGGAAAATGACCCCAAGCATACTTCCAAGGTTGTGGCAAAATGGCTTAAGGACAACAAAGTCAATGTATTGGAGTGGCCATCACAATGCCCTGACCTCAATCCTATAGAATATCTGTGGGCAGAACTGAAAAAGCGTGTGTGAGCCAGGAGGCCTACAAACCTGACTCAGTTACACCAGCTCTGTCAGGAGGAATGGGACAAAATTCACCCAACTTATTGTGGGAAGCTTGTAGAAGGCTACCTGAAACGTTTGACCCAAGTTAAACAATTTAAAGGCAATGATACTAAATACTAATTGAGTGTATGTCAACTTCTGACCTACTGCGAATGTGATGAAAGAAATAATAGCTGAAATAAATAATTCTCTCTACTACTATTCTGACATTTCACATTCTTTAAATAAAGTGGTGATCCTAACTGACCTAAAACAAGGAATTTTTACTAGGTTTAAATGTCAGGAATTGTGAAAAACTGAGTGTAAATGTATTTGGCTAAGGTGTATGTGAACTGGAATTTAATATATATATAGATTACATGGAGAATTCAATCAATCAGATTTTTTGTATGAATTCAGCATTTTGATATGTCCGTCTTTGCACCCTCTGACTTCTAGGAAGATTTTAACCGACTTAACCCCAAAACTACTCAACGTTTTCACCATCATTGTAAAGCTCTAGTTATTTTGTTGCTTTGACAAAGTCATTTTTGAAGATCATAATTATTTTCATCTGATTAGTGATTAATTCACGTCTGTCCCTCATTTGAAGGTAAACCCTGTTACTCTCGTTTTAATATGTTGAAACTATTCCTTTAAAAAAATCTAATGAAAATAAACATTGAACATCTAATAGTAAAATCATAGTGTAAAAGCAGGTGACCTGGTTCTACACTATTTGTCAATTTTCTGGAGTTTTATGGTGGAAACTGAGAGTGTCAAGCATAACACTTCAACCCTGTTACCCATAGATAGACAGACTATTTTAAGGTCTCTCCAGAGATGTTCGACCGGGTTGAAGCCCAGGCTCTGGCTGGGCCAATCAAAGACATTCAGAGACTTGTCCCAAAGCCACTCCTGCGTTTTCTTGGCAGTGTGCTTAGGGTTGTTGTCCTGTAGGACGGTGAACCTTCGCCACATTCTGAGGTCCTGAGCGCTCTGGAGCAGGTTTTCATCAAGGAATCGCTCAGTTCATCTTTCCCTTGATCCTGAATAGTCTCCCAGTCCCTGCCACTGAAAACCATCCCCACAGCATGATGCTGCCACCACCATGCTTCACCAAAGGGAAGGGATGGTGCCAGGTTTCCTCCAGATGAGATGCTTGGCATTCAGGCCAAAGGTCTGAGAGTCGTTTAGGTGCCTTCTGACAAACTCCAATTGGGCTGTCATGTGCCTTTAACTGAGGAGTGGCTTCTGTCTGGCCACTCCACCATAAAGGCCTGATTGGTGGAGTGCTGCAGAGATGGTTGTCCTTCTGGAAGGTTCTCCCATCTTCAAAGAGGAACTCTGGAGCCATATCAGAGCGACCATCCGGTTCTTGGTCACCTGACCAAGGCCCTTCTCGCCCGATTCCTCAGTTTGGCCCGACTGCCAGCTCTAGGAAGAGTCTTGGTGGTTCCAAACCTCTTCCATTTAAGAATGATGTAGACCACCACTGTGTTCTTGGGGACCTTCAATGCTGCAGAAATGTTTTAGTACCCTTCCCCAGATCTGTGCCTCAACACAATCCTGTCTCGGAACTCTACAGACATTTCCTTCGACTTCATGGCTTGGTTTTTGCTTTGACATGCACTTTCAACTGTGGGACCTTATATAGAGAGGTGTGTGCCTTTCCAAATCATGTCCAATCAGTTGAATTTACCACAGGTGGACTCCAATCAAGTTGTAGAAACATCTCAAGGATGATCAATGGAAACAGGATGCACCTGAGCTCAATTTCGAGTCTCATAGCAAAGGTTCTGAATACTTATGTATTTGCATTTCTAATGCATTTCTAACCTGTTTTCGCTTTGTCATTATGGGGATGTAGATTGATGAGAAATTTTAGAAATAGGCTGTAATGTAACAAAATGTGGAAAAAGACAAGGGGTCTGAATGCTTTCCGAATGCACTGTATAAGTAATACAACGTGCTATACAACATTTATGAAACTTTACATTTAGTTTGAGGGCTACAGTGAATGGCTTGTGGCATGACATTTGAATGAGAACTGTTGCTTGGAAAATTTAATTTTTTATCTTTTTAACTATGGCACAGCAATCACAAGCCATTGGTGAGTAGCTGGAGCTGTCAATGTGAGTGATACTGTGATATTTAGAAGAAATGTTGAATTGGATCATATACTCACTACTTGTACTATACACAGAAAATAAGTGACAGTCACAGTTTTAGAAAAAGCTTGCTTACGGAGAAATGTGTGAACATTCTTTAAAAAACAAACCACATGATGATAAATGGTATTTGAAACTACATTAAATGAAGGAGAAAATAAGTTGTCTATATATTGTTGTGGAGTGATACAAGCCAAATGAGTAATACAGTGGTGTAGACAGAATGTCGTCACACACCATATTTCATACTCTATACCAAGTCCTCTCCGCAAAGAGTGTTTTGGGAAAACATAAATAGGTTGCAGAACAGAAACAAATTAAGTTGTTGATCTTAACTTGATAACACCAGCCAGCAGTAAAGCAAAGCAGAGATGTCTGAGTCACGCCAAAAAACTATGAACAACTTAGAATAATGCTCATGACTAAACTCATACCCAATGGATGTCTATCAAACCATATAAATAGGTAAAAACAGCAACAACATCTGCAGTAGCCATATGTCAAGCACATACATAACCACAACCATGGACATATGCATGGTAATGTTCAGAGGACAACAGGCAATCTACTGCATATAAACATGAAAGGGCAAATGTGTGTGTGTGTGTGTTTTTCCCAATTATCCATGTTCTGTGTGATGCGACGGGGCTGCTGCCTGCACTGTGTTACATTGTGCCTCCTGGATCCAGTGTTGGGCATTGGGTGGAAGTAGAGCAACAGTAATGGACTAGTTGGCCGAGCGGCATGAAAACACCACAAACTTGCCAGTTCATGGATTATTCAGCCTGGGAAAATACAATTGTCAAGCGTGGTTGTCAGGAACATTGACAGTGGAAGGAGGGGATGAATGGGTGGATGGCAACGTTTGGGCTGGGATGGTGTGCCAGGCATGGGCCAGGGCTGTGCACCTGCTCGCCTCAGACCCGTCGGAGCTGGGGGTATTGACTGTCCTCAAACACACTGTCTGTACAGCTGCAGAATCAGGCAGTCAGGAACAAGGCAGATTTTTCAGGCACATGTCTAACCTGCTCCCAACCCGGGACTACATTTTAGACTAAAAGAAATCGATTGGAATGAAATGTTTGATGTGGGGCTTCCTAAGCTTGGAGTGAGTGGTTTCTGGTAAAATGTGTGGTGGATATGAAATAGAATATGCCCTTTTTAGGTTCCTTGGCGATTCAAGTTTTCAGAAATATGCTCTAATATGATGAATAAACCAGTACTGTAATGGAAAAATTTTACTAGATGAGTATACTTTTCTCTTACAGGTTGTAATTCATTCATTCATAAATTCATTGATTTACAGATTTGTTTTTCTACTATATTTATTGACTGTATGTTTGTTTAACTGCATGTGTAACTCTGTGTTGTTGTATCTGTCGAACTGCTTTGCTTTATCTTGGCCAGGTCGCAGTTGTAAATGAGAACTTGTTCTCAACTTGCCTACCGGGTTAAATAAACGTGAAATAAAATTATAATTTATTTAAATCCAGGAGCACGGTTTATTCCAACACGTTTAAAGGAGGCCTTGAGTATTTTAATAGTAGCTTAATGAATGATCACATGAAAAATGAGCTCAACAGTCACTTTGGTGCTGATCAAATTAAAAATTTCCAAAAGATAAAAAATGCATCTGAGTTAAAATCAAATCAAATTTTATTGGTCACATACACATATTTAGCAGATGTTACTGCGGGTGTAGTGAAATGCTTGTGTTCCTAGCTCCAACAGTGCAGTAGTATCTAAGAATTCACAACAATACCCAAATCTAAAAGTAAAAGAATGGAATTAAGAAATATGTAAATATTTGGATGAGCAATGTCAGAGTGGCATTGACTAAAATACAGTAGAATTGAATACAGTATATACATATGAAAAGAGTAAAGCAGTATGTAAACATTATTAAAGTGACTAGTGTTCCATTATTAAAGTGGCCAGTGATTCCATGTCTATGTATATAGGGCAGCAGCCTCTAAGGTGTTGGAATGAAGCCTTCTTCACCACACTGTCTGTGTGGGTGGACCATTTCAGATTGTGAGTGATGTGTATGCCGAGGTATTCAAAGCTTTCTACATCCTCCACTGCGGTCCGGATAGGTGCGTGCTCCCTCTGCTGTTTCCTGAAGTCCACGATCAACTCCTTTGTTTTGTTGACATTGGGGGAGAGGTTATTTTCCTGGCACCACTCTGCCAGGCCTCTCACCTCCTCCCTGTATTCTGTCTCGTCATTGTTGGTAATCAGGCCTACTACTGTTGTGTCATCTGCAAACTTGATGATTGAGTTGGAGGCGTGCGTGGCCATGCAGTCATGGGTGAACAGGGAGTACAGTATTGGGCTGAGCACACACCCTTGTGGGTCCCCTGTGTTGAGGATCAAATTAAATCCAATTTTATTTGTCACATGCGCCGAAAATGTTTACTTACAAGCCCTTAACCAACAATAAAGTTTTAAGGGAAAAAAAGTATGAGAATAACAAATAATTAAAGAGCAGCAGTAACTACAATAGCGGGCCTATATACAGGGGGCACCGGTACAGAGTTAATGTGTGGGGGTACCGGTGTCAAGGTAATTAAGGTAATATGCACATGTAGGTAGAGTTATTAAAGTGACTATGCATAGATAATAACAGAGTAGCAGCAGTGTAGAACGGGGGGGGGTAATACAAATAGTCTGGGTAGCCATTTGATTAGATATTCAGGAGTCTTATGGCTTGGGGGAAAAATCTGTTTAGAAGCCTCTTGGACCTAGATTTGGCGCTCCGGTACTGCTTGCCTTGCGGTAGAAGAGAGAACAATCTATGACTAGGGTGGCTGGAGTCTTTGACAATTTTTAGGGCCTTCCTCTGACACCGCCTGGTATAGAGGTCCTGGATGGCAGGAAGCTTGGCCCCGGTGATGTACTGGGAAGTACGCACTACCCTCTCTAGTGCCTTGCAGTCGGATGCCGAGCAGTTGCCATAACAGGCAGTGATGCAACCCGTCAGGATGCTCTCGATGGTGCAGCTATAAAAGCTTTTGAGGATCTGCCAAATCTTTTCAGTCTCTTGAGGAGGAATAGGTTTTGTTGTGCCCTCTTCACGACTGTGTTGGTGTGCTTGGACCATGTTAGTTTGTTGGTGATGTGGACGCCAAGGAACTTGAAGCTCTCAACCTGCTCCACTACAGGCCCATCGATGAGAATGGGGGCGTGCTCGGCCCTCCTTTTCCTGTAGTCCACAATAATCTCCTTTGTCTTGATCACGTTGAGGGAGAGGCTGTTGTCCTTGCACCACACGGGTCAGCGACGTGTAGGTGTTGTTTCCTACCTTCACCACCTGGGGGCAGTCCGTCAGGAAGTCCAGAACCCAGTTGCACAGGGCGGGGTTCAGACCCAGGGCCACGAGCTTAATGATGAGCTTGGAGGGTTCTATGGTGTTGAAGGCTGAGCTACAGTCAATGAACAGCATTCTGACATAGTTATTCCTCTTGTCCAGATGGTATAGGGCAGTGTACAGTGCAATGGCAATTGAATCGTCTGTGAATCTATTGGGGCGATAAGCAAATTGAAGTGGGTCTAGGGTGTCAGGTAAGGTAGAGGTGATACAATCCTTAACTAGCCTCTCAAAGCACTTCAGGATGACAGAAGTGACTGGTACGGGGCGATAGTCATTTAGTACAGTTACCTTTGCTTTCTTGAGTTCTGGTCCTATCGGGCTATTTATCAAGGAACAATGCGACTATGTGAGGAAGTAATTAAGAGTTTCAAACAGCCTCCATTCTCTGGTTCCCACACCCTGCTGTGTAACTTGTGTGATTCATTAAACAGCCCTGTTGAAAGTGAGATCTCAGCAGTTACCCCTGATGTCTTTATCATCCCTTCTCCTTAGTTACATATATATCAAGAGGAGGCCTTTTTGCCACAATGGGAAAAATACCATTGTTTACACAGGTTTTTGACCAAAGACAATCTTCTCCATTGCCAAAATGTAAACATTACATGGAAGAATGGCTCTGATCAGCCAGGTAGATTGGAAAGTGAAGGTCAATGATTTCTTCAGCCGATTGGAGGAGGCGGGCCTGTGGAAATTGAATCAACGGCTTTGCAAAGGCCTTAAAAGTACCTGTCACAGAGGATAAGCTTGATCTCATCACTGTCTCTTACCTGTGGAAAGAAAAACATTTCACCACAATGACCACAGGTGTTAGCAGTGATAAGACCTTGAATGATCATGTTCACTGAGACGCGCTGTTTGTTTATGTTTTTCTCCCAACTTTAATCTCTGTAATGTTCATTGTGCGTGTCTCATATAAGCAGAGATTAAATACTGAGCAGCATCTCCATGGTCCTTTGAGACCAATGGATATCCACCCTGTGGTAAAATGAATGCTGTACATTGCCAACATGGTCCAATTAACATTTATCTGATAGATTGTGGTTAGTTTTAAGGTCATGAAGCATTTACAATGTCACAGAAACGTTTACATTACAATATTTTATATTGCTGTTGCGTTTGTTTTTTTGGGGGGGGATAGATCAGCTATGAAATTAGCAGATAGAATTAGTCTACATTACTTGCCTAATTTCTGATATATATTTATGTTGTTACCCCTGCCACCCCTTCTCCTGGTTAGAACACTTGGTGGAAAACAATAACATTTTGTCTCTCTTTCTCTCTAATCCAAGGGCTTTATTGGCATGGGAAACATATGTTAACATTGCCAAAGCAAGTGAACTAGATAATAAACAAAAGTGAAATAAACAATAAAAATGAACAGTAAACATTACACTCACAAAAGTTCCAAAAGAATAAAGACATTACAAATGTCATATTATGTGCAAATAGTTAAAGTACAAATGGGAAAATAAATAAACATAATTATGGGTTGTATTTACAATGGTGTTTGTTCCCTTTTCTTGTGGCAACAGGTCACAAATCTTGCTGCTGTGATGGCACACTGTGGTATTTCACCCAATAGATATGGGAGTTTATCAAAATTGGGTTTGTTTTCGAATTCTTTGTGTATCTGTGTAATCTGAGGGAAATATGTGTCTCTAATATGGTCATAGATTTGGCAGGAGGTTAGGAAGTGCAGCTCAGTTTCCACCTCATTTTGTGGGCAGTGTGCACATAGCCTGTTTTTGCTTGACAGCCAGGTCTGCCTACACCGGCCATTCGCAATAGCAAGGCTATGCTCACTGAGTCTGTACATAGTCAAAGCTTTCCTTCAGTTTGGGTCAGTCACAATGGTCAGGTATTCTGACACTGTGCACTCTCTGTTTAGGGCTAAATAGCATTCTAGTTTGCTCTGTTTTTTTTGTTAATTATTTCCAATTGTCAGGTAATTATCTTTTTGTTTTCTAATGATTTGGTTGGGTCTAATTATGTTGCTGTCCTGGGGCTCTGTGGGTCTGTTTGTGTTTGTGAACAGAGCCCCAGGACCAGCTTGCTTAGGGGCCTCTTCTCAAAAACTAAATATTTTAACCTAAATTTAATTTAATGAAGGCACTTATAGTACAATATTATGGGAAATGGGAATGAAAGGGCTACTTACACAGTGTTGGGAAGGGATCACAGCAGTGATTGAATGAGGGCATGAGGCACAGGTAGCCTAGTGGTTAGAGCGTTGGACTAGAAACCGAAAGGTTGCAAGATCGAATCCCCGAGCTGACAAGGTAAAAATCTGTCATTCTGCCCCTGAACAAGGCAGTTAACCCACTGTTCCTAGGCTGTCATTGAAAATAAGAATTTGTTCTTAACTGACTTGCCTAGTTAAATAAATAAAGGTAAAAAAAAAAAGAGTTTAGGTGTTCAGAGGATTGACTTCAGTGCGGGATTGAGGGCTTAATAGGCTGGATGGATGGACAGGCTCATCATGGATGGATGGTGTTGGAGAAGAGATCAACTCTTCTACTGAGGGCAGGACAGGATTTGACTGTTTGTGTATATGATTGACTCTATGTACAGTAATGAGAAAATTGACTGGGAGGGTACATGAGATGTGGCTTCAGTCAGGAGAGAGTTGACACTGGTAGTGGATCTGGGAATGTTCCAATACAGCAGTGACATCATAGGTTTGGGCAACAAGTTTCTCCATAAAGTTAAACTCTGATCTTATAATTCACAAAGTCAAATGCAGACTGCCCTACTTGACACATCAAAGAAACATTCCTGAATAAAGCCCTGATCATCCACATACCTGACGATAACTGACAACTGAGAGCAGACTGGTGGTCCCAGAGTGCTGGGCCAATTTTCCACCCCCTTATCTGGTACCCTAACCAGGAAAACTCTGATTAATCAGTTATAAAAAGGTTTTATACGGGCTATGATGGGACCAGTTTTTATTCAGGTCACATGTTTTTTTTAAAACTCCAGGAGAGGATAAAAAACTGCAGCAACCTTATGCATATTCATCTGAATTATATTTAGACTAGACTAACAGGAGGGTTTCCTCTACCCAGACACAGAGACAACAACTGATGGAGAATGGAATGCTTTGTGTTATCACCTTTGCTAAATAAATATCGGAGGAAAGTGGAAAGCCTAACAGTGCGTGCGAAACAACGTCCTGCATCAACTTTCTTTTTAATCTCACTTTTAATGGATGATACGATCGAAGCGATCAAATCATTCTGAATTGATTTCGACATCCCAGAGAAGGCAGTAGAAACTTCTATATCCTCAGCAAGTAAAGCATCGTAATGTGCAATTACCTCGGCAAGCTCCTTGTAGTTGCCTTTGCTCTCTTTTTCCAAGAAGCTTGAATCTAATTTGAGCAATGAAAGGGGATCTTCAACAAAAACAACACTTCATTGTTGTTAGTATTGGCTAGCCATTCTGGTGGACAAAACTGCACTCTAATAAAGCTAGCAAGACAACATTAAATAAATGTAAATAAACTCCTCACAAAAATAAAGTTCTAAAACCAAGAAAACAATATATAATCTAAAGTCTCCATCTCCTGTAGTTTGAAGAAACTAATTTGAATTGAATAATATAAAAAAAATGCTCAACTATCACTCTTCACTCTCAATCTCTATCTAATATGTTACCAACACACCAATCTTATCAACACATAGAACCCCCATAATGCTCTGTGGCACAACCCCAATCATTATTATATTTATTTTACCTTTATTTAACTAGGCAAGTCAGTTAAGAACAAATTCTTATTTTCAATGACGGCCTAGGACAGTGGGTTAACTGCCTTGTTCAGGGGTAGAACGACAGATTTTTATCTTGTCAGCTCGGGGATTCGATCTTGCAAGCTTTCGGGTACTAGTCCAACGCTCTAACCACATCACACTAAGTCTGTTCTCCTAATCCTTTGATTGGATGGACAATTTGTCAGTGCAAAAGCTTTGATTGGTTGGAGGACGTCCTTGTGAAGTGATCATAATTACCATGTACTGTAAGTCTATGGAAGGGGGTAAGGCCTACGAGCCTACTAGGTTTTATATTGAAGTCAATGTAGCCAGAGGAGGATGGGAAATAGCTGTCCTCCGGCTACACCATGTTGCTAGCCAGTGTGTTGTTGAGAGTACTGTAGACCTTCATTGCAAAACAGTGTTTTAAATCAGGTATTTGGTGACGTGAATATATTTAGTTTAGTTTGATCTAACAATAATAACTTTTTGAATGTTTCATTATTTTGGTCCTCCCCTTCCTCCTCTGAGGAGCCTCCACTGGCGTGTGGTCTCAATTAAATAGAGTAGGCTATAGCCTATGCATGGGCGGAGAATCACATGGCAGCTATATTTCCAAGGAAATGTACTTCCTAAATATGATTAGGCTATAGATTACTGCATTGCATAGAAATAAATATTGATCACCCATATTTCTCCACCTTAAAATCGTCCCACTCCTAAAAGGTAGGCTATAAAATAGCTCAAGAGAAAGGGCAAGTCTCTCCAGCTCTCCTCTCTTCAACTACATCTACAGTGAGGGAAAAAAGTATTTGATCCCCTGCTGATTTTGTACGTTTGCCCACTGACAAAGAAATGATCAGTCTATAATTTTAATGGTAGGTTTATTTGAACAGTGAGAGACAGAATAACAACAAAAAAATCCAGAAAAACGCATGTGAAAAATTTTATAAATTGATTTGCATTTTAATGAGGGAAATAA
>QNTS01000083.1:1228535-1285534 GCA_003317085.1 Hucho hucho
TATTTGAACCCCTCTCAATCAGAAAGATTTCTGGCTCCCAGGTGTCTTTTATACAGGTAACGAGCTGAGATTAGGAGCACACTCTTAAAGGGAGTGCTCCTAATCTCAGTTTGTTACCTGTATAAAAGACACCTGTCCACAGAAGCAATCAATCAATCAGATTCCAAACTCTCCACCATGGCCAAGACCAAAGAGCTCTCCAAGGATGTCAGGGACAAGATTGTAGACCTACACAAGGCTGTAATGGGCTACAAGACCATCGCCAAGCAGCCTGGTGAGAAGGTGACAACAGTTGGTGGGATTATTCGCAAATGGAAGAAACACGAAATAACTGTCAATCTCCCTCAGCCTGGGGCTCCATGCAAGATCTCACCTCGTGGAGTTGCAATGATCATGAACGGTGAGGAATCAGCCCAGAACTACACGGGAGGATCTTGTCAATGATCTCAAGGCAGCTGGGACCATAGTCACCAAGAAAACAATTGGTAACAGCATGACAATGACCCAAAACACACGGCCAAGGCAACAAAGGAGTGGCTCAAGAAGAAGCACATTAAGGTCCTGGTCACCGGATCGGTCAGAGGTCTGGAATTAGGGTATCTTTTAGACACCTCCCTCGACTTCCAAGCTCAACGGTTTACAGTCGGAGCTTTGGAATTACTGAACCTCTTCTAGACGTTTCTCCTCACCCTGTTTATCCCTCCTGAGATGTGTGCAAACCTGGTGGCCAACTACAAGAAACGTCTGACCTCTGATTGCCAACAAGGGTTTTTTTCCACCAAGTACTAAGTCATGTTTTGCAGAGGGGTCAAATACTTATTTCCCTCATTAAAATGCAAATCATTTCATAACATTTTTCACATGCGTTTTTCTGGATGTTTTTGTTGTTATTCTGTCTCTCACTGTTCAAATAAACCTACCATTAAAATTATAGACTAATCATTTCTTTGTCAGTGTGCAAACGTACAAAATCAGCAGGGGATCAAATAATTTTTTCTCTCACTGTAGCATATTGGTTGATACAGCCCAGTAATACAGATAGTCTAATATATTGGGCCACGTGAGAATCTCTGGTAATTTAACCTATTAAGTTATTTTTGCGCATTTGATATTGCCTATAGGGTGCAGAATTGCTGGGACCATGGCTGGCAAGAGAGCTGCTTCACATAAGCCTAGAAATAACATTGTGGGACTGCTGGGTTTGGGACCAGTTCTTGCAGTAGCGGGTGGGAGTCGGACAGAAAGCTAGCGGGTGCGGGCGCAGTGCGGGATGAAATGCTGCGGATGTAAGCAAGAGCGGGATAAAGAAATAAGTTCCGTGCAGACTTCTAAGCAGCGGTCCAAACACTTGAAAGACACACCCTGTCCCCTCAGCCCTCACATTAAGTGGACACTTCTGATGACGTATCATGACGTCTGACGAGTATACACTTGCAGGGCAAGGGGTAAAGGAGGAAGGAATGATTTCTAAGTGGACCACCCTTGGCTGGAAATTCGTCACTTGTTCATCCTGCAATGATTGTGTTTTCAGCCACCGGTAGCTTGTGGGTGCTTTTTATGCGCTACAGTCAATTATGACTGCATGTCTACTTATATTAAATACATCACTATTAATATACACCTACTGTATGATAGCTAGCAAATTAATTAGCTAACTAACGTTAGCCTGCCTAGCTGGAACATCTGAAGAAGGAAAATGTTTTATTTCTACAAATTCCAAAAGACAAACAAAAACATATTTACTTTTTCGAGACGTGTTTGTGCCGTCATGTGCATTAGTAGCACAATTTCTAACTTATTTGCATTCATTTTTACTTACACTTCTATGTTGGCTTCTCCATTGATGTTGTTTTTACGTTTTCGCAGACTTTTCTTAGCGGATGTACAATTGTCGCAAATTGAATTATGGGGAGTTTCAGGCCCGGAGTGAATGTAATTGTACAAACGAGGGCTGAGGGGCTGACATTGTAAACTTCCCTTGCTTGGCTTTTTATTTGGACCGCCCTCCAAGATGGCGACGGGGATTCCCCCAAGAGCATAATGCGAGGGTAAGTGGACGAGGGTGTGTATTTAAGTGTTTGGACCGCAGACTAGTGTGAGAGAAGAAAGAAACCAAGTGCGGAGTCAAACAAGGAGGCGTGGTTGATGAGGCTCTGTAGGCTGTAGCTAGGAGACCACTGTGACTGACAAGTGAATCCACCTGTCACAACAGCGTGGGGGTTACCGGGACAGGGTTGTATTCATTAGACAAAACAGAGGCAAACTGGCTGAACTTGGTGGAGATACTATGTCAACTTGTCCAATAAGAAACGCAAGCTTTCTTTTTCCATTACAAAAGTTTTTCTGTGAGCCGAACTAATGAACATGTCTGGTAAACGCGTTTGTGCTACTGCTTTGAAAGTGGTAGATTGAAAACCACTGGGGCAAACGCTGTCTCGCCACACGTTTTTCGGCGACTCTGAGGGTAAGGGTAGCTTACGGGCTTGGTTTTTAAATGGAAAACAAACAATTGTTACTGTAAAATAACTTCTAAATATAAGAGCGACCAGCATCATCTCATCTCTCATTTCATGATGGGCATATTGACACAAGCAACCTACATGGAGTGGGTTTTATGCACGTCCAAAATGTGAGTAAACATGTAGGCTAGACTCGAATCCGCTTACTGCTTTTCTGCTCCCAAACTTGATCTTTTTATAAAGCTTTGGCGAACAAAATGTATTTAAAAGCAGTCTCATGAGCCAAACCCTTCTTGGCGAACGCATTGGTCAGGACCAAAAAGCCTTAATTGAGGGTAGGGGAGGCTATGTTTGGTTTTTATTAATCAAATGAAACAAAATGAATAAACATTAATTTTTTGCAGCTCAAAAAGCACATCTCCTCTCTTGGTCCATGAGCATAAGCACACTGTGTGAAGGTTGGATAGGTTGCGCTTCCGCTCACAAAATACATGACATTACCAACCGCATTACTGCTAATATCGGCTTTTTGTTGTCATACAGCGCAAATTTCCAGATATACGCTGCATGACATTGTCACTTTAGTGCTTATTTTCAAGAACACATCTCAGATATTGCCACCCCTCCCACCTCAGTGTTAAATAACTGATATTAGACAGGTACATTTCTGTAACAGGTTATAACAAGCGGAAATTGCAAATTTACGTGCGTTTGGCACACGCCCGCCTCAGTGGCAAACAAAAATAGAGCCCACAATGTTTAATTTGTCCCCTCCATTGACACAGCTTGACATAATACTAAACAAATATCTCAATATATGTTAAATGGAAGAGATGAAAGGCCTAATGATCAATGGGAAGGTTCTGGTTGGCTTCCTGGGCAAGCTGGGCTCTGTTTGAGAGAGATTCCAGGCGATACTCCGTCTATACTAGATCAATGTGTCACATCGAGTGTCACATCGATTTTCCAATCAAAGTGTCACATCGAGAGTCACGTCAATGTGTCACATCAAGTGTCACATCAATATGTCACATCGAGTGTCACATCAAAGTGTCACATCAATGGCACAGGCATTATATGTAGAGCCCGTCAAGAAGGGAGAGAGGACAGACAGGAGACTTTTTTATTTTATTTATTTTTATTTAACCAGGAAGGGCTCATTGAGATTTGAAATCTCCTTTTCAAGAGCGTCCTGGCCAAGATAGGCAGCACCAAATCATTACAAAATTACAGACAGACAACGTAAAAAAACTACAAGTAATCTAGTAAAAACCATAGAATTCACAAGAGTATAACAAAATCATAAAACAGCAATTTAAAAACATTGACAGGTCAAGGGAGTCAGTCTCAAGATCCTTCATCACTGTTTTAAAAATACCAATCAGGACAAGTTCTTCCAATTTAAAAGTATTTTGTAAGGCGTTCCAAGACGATGGCGCAGAGTACATAAAAGCCCTTTTACCAAATTCAGTTAGAACATTTGGAACAGTTAGCAGGATAAAGTCCAGCGAACGAAGAGAGTATCCACCACATTTCTGAACAATAAAAATGCCCAAATAAAAAGGTAGTACACCCAAAATGGCTTTGTACATAAAAGTACTTGAAAAGTACTTGACTTGACTGTTTCCCTGTCTGTACTTTAGTGCAGGTGAGCAGTTTGTCTGGAATTGAAGAGTGCCTGAACTAAAGACTGGATCCCTGTCACTGAGCCCTGTCTCTGACATAGCAAGGAGTGAGGAGATTTGGAAACTACGGAAGGCTATATTCAACTGTTGTGTGAGCAACCATGCTGCAACACCAGAGGCTAGAGGGGTTGTGTACAGGTAAGTGTCACCCTCCAACACTCATAATCACACACCTACACAATTGGCTGACACACAGGTACACACGCCGCAGACCGCATACACACACACTCAAACACTTACACACATGGCTGGTTGCATACACTGGCACTTCCTGAGAGACAGGACCTGGCGTACAGACATCACATGGTTCTTGTCCCATGTGCTGCAACCCACATATGCCTGAGCACGTGCGCGCGCACACACTGCTTTCTCGCACACCTTGCAACTACAGACAAATACAGTAGATGACTAGGTGTTACGCAAGGGGGAACCAAAACAGTGTTACTTCAAAATGCAGTATGTGTATGCTTAATATGGGAATAAAAATGTCAATGGTAATAGCTATCAAGCTGTTTGAAGACTTCATGGCCCTGCCACATTCAGTGGCTTTAAGTATGATAACGGGTACTCAAATAGCCATTACACTGTAAACACTGTTGTTTGTTTCGTCAATCAAGAGTGCAAGTAAAGGTTATATATAAAAATCACGGTAATTCCAAGAAAGTAAACTGCTTTGTGATTATCTGTACAGTGAAAGCATGGTCTGCAGATGCAGTTTGTGGTTACATTTCATTTAGTTTGAGAGAAAAACATTCATATTTTGTTGTTGTTATGAAAAGACAGTTGTCACCAGTAGGGATTCTACAGTCTGTAAGAAACCCCATATTTAGCTTGTTATATATCCAGGACTCTACATTATATGTCCAATGTTAAAACACTCTCATGCATGTACACTGCTGCAGATATGACACGTATGCACACGTACGCTGTGAACACAGTTAATATTTTCTTCCTTAAAGACCAATCAATTCACACACATGGCCACAGTCTCTGCCCTATCGACACTGCACACTCACACACACACACACACACACACACACACACACACACACACACACACACACACACACTAAATGAATAAATATTCATGACACTTGAGCAGAATCCTCTTCTTTCCCCTCAGTAAGCCTATGCCCTTCTCTTGTGCATTACTACAGGAAAGGACAGGGATTTAACATGCATGCACACTCTGAAACACACACACACTCATGCATGCGCACGTGTGCGTGGGCAATTACACATTAAAGTGTAAATAAAGTGGCCCATTATAACAACAGGGTCTATCCTGCATGCGTCCTCTAACAGATAACAGCAGAAAAAGCAGAAGAGTGCCCCCTGCCGGTGGGCTTTGAGCAGAGCGGAAGGGGTCGATAGCAGGTGAAGTAATGGACGGTGGTCCCCGACCTCAACGGAGGGAGCAGCCAGGGAAGGTTAGGGGACTGGGGACCCGAAACCCGAGGCAATCCCTGGGATCAGAGGATGGTGTGCATAATCTTCTCTAGGCCTCTTGATGGATGACGGCGCTCACCCAGCCAATGGACAACAGAGCCATTGAGATTAATCCGGCAATAAAAGGCCCATTATTCCTCCTCAGCATCACAGGTTCATTCTTTATAGCAAATGGTCTCTTTACTTGAAGCCTGAGCCTGCAATTAGGGATCCCCGAGCCATGCGTCATCATCAGCCTGATTGAGACGGAACCCCTCTTGGCACCTACTGGATGATGAAATTTGCGGTCTGGCCCAGCTAGCAGCCAGGCAGCCAGTCACTGGCAGCACCTCCACCCGCCAACCTGCTCTTAAATGTCTGTCAGCGTGCTCACTGCCCTGTATTCTGACATCTTAAATTAGCTCATTATCGCCCCCGCCATCACAGGAATCAGGGGAAGCCAGAGATGGATCCAACCACCGAACTCCACAGGGGCTTTGATTGCACTTCAGCGGTGGTGGCATTTCTTTTTCAATGATCAAGCAGAGCTGTAACATTTTGAATGAAGTCTGGAGACATGCATTCGCCTTCATAACGTTAAAGAAATGACCTGTGGGGATTTTGTGTGTCATGGAATATTACATGGCCTGACATATTCATTCAACATAATCAATTAATACACTAGCTGCTAGATTTAATAATAATTCCAAGGTAATTTAGCAGATGCTTAGTCTCCATACCTGTTATTTCGACCATTCAACGTGTTTGAATAAAACCAACTACAAATCTGTGGAAGACATGTGACTTAGTTGTGGAAACTACTGGAGATCCAGATAAAGTAATGTATAGAAGAAAGCATTGGGTGAGTGTTATGTGTGCCAAACAGTTGCTGTGAGATTACAATATTATAATTTTTTCTGACCATTTGGAGCAGTGTACACAACACTAAATAAATAAGTGTACCAGAAAGTCTGTTCCATTAAAAAATAAATATATATAAAACCTATATTACAGCAGACTTAAAACAGTTGCATGCATTCGTGAATTTACAACTGCGATCTGGCCAAGATAAAGCAAAGCAGTGCGACAAAAACAACAGCACAGAGTTAAACATAAACAAACGTACAGTTAATAACACAATAGAAAAATCTATGTACATTGTGTGCAAATGTAGAAGAGTAGGGAGGTAAGGCAATAAATAGGCCATAGAGGCGAAATTATTACAATTTAGCATTAACACTGGAGTGATAGATGTGCAGATGATGATGTGCAAGTAGAGATACTGGGGTGCAAAAGAGCAAAGGGATTAATAACAATATGGGGATGAGGTAGTTGGGTGTGCTATTTACAGATTGGCTGTGTACAGGTACAGTGATCGGGAAGCTGCTCTGACAGCTGATGCAAAGCCTACTAATGACAACAACATTAATTATTATTATAATGATGATCATAATAATAATTGTAATAATAACAATAAGGAGATCAAGAAAAATGAGGGTATAGGAGCGAGAGCTGCGTGCATATTATGTGTGACAAACAGGTGCTGTTAGATTGCAATATTAAGTAATACCAGTCTGTTCTAATAAAAAAAATGTAAAGCCTTTATCACAGCATAGCAAAGATTAAAAACAGCAAATCTGTGAAATTGCTTTATCCAACATTTTGCCATTGCATGAGGAAAGGTGCTCACGGAATCAGTAAGATATATTAAACAAATAATCAAACAGGCAACAGAAGCTAGATCTGTCTTATTTCTGTAGATATACAGTACAAGTCAAAAGGTTGGACACACCTACTCATTCAAGAGTTTTCTTCATTTTGACTATTTTCTACATTGTAGAATAATAGTGAAGACATCAGAACTACGAAATAACACATATGGAATCATGTAGTAACCCAAAAAGTGTTAAACTAATCAAAATATATTTGAGATTTGAGATTCTTCAGTAGCACCTTTAGCGTTGATGACAGATTTGCACACTCCTTGCATTCTCTCAACCAGCTTCATGAGGTAGTCACCTGGAATGCATTTCAATTAGCAGGTGTGCCTTGTTAAATGTTCATTTGTGGAATTTCTTTCCTTCTTAATGTGCTTGAGCCAATCAATTGTGTTCTGACAAGGTAAGGGTGCTATACAGAAGATAGCCCTATTTGGTAAAAGACCAAGTCCATATTATGGCAAGAACAGCTCAAAAAAGGAAAGAGAAATGACACTCCATCATTACCAAGACTTGCTTGGGGCAAGAAACATGAGCAATGGACATTAGACCGGTGGAAATCTGTCCTACAAATTTGAGATTTTTTGTTCCAACCGCCGTGTCTTTGTGAGACACAGGGTAGGTGAACGGATGATCTCTGCATGTGTGGTTCCCACCGTGAAGCATGGAGGAGGAGGTGTGATTGTGTAGGGGTGCTTTGCTGGTGACACTGTCAGTGATTTATTTAGAATTCAAGGCACACTTAACCAGCATGGCTACCACAGCATTTTGCAGCGATACTTCATCCCATCTGGTTTGCGCTTAGTGGGACTATCATTTGTTTTTCAACAGGACAATGACCCAACACACCTTTAGGCTGTGTAAGGGCTATTTGACCAAGAAGGAGAGTGATGGAGTGCTGCATCAGATGACCTGGCCTCCACAATCACCAGACCTCAACCCAATTAAAATGGCTTGGGATGAGTTGGACCGCAGAGTGATGGAAAAGCACCCAAAAAGTGCTCAGCATATGTGGGAACTTCTTCAAGACTGTTGGAAAAGCATTCCAGGTGAAGCTGGTTGAGAGAATTCCAAGAGCGTGAGAAGCTGTCATCAAGGCAAACAGTGGCTACTTTGAAGAATCTAAAATCTAAAATATATTTTGATTTGTTTAACACTTTTTTGCTACATGATTCCATGTGTGTTATTTCATAGTTTTGATGTCTTCACTATTATTCCACAATGTAGAAAAAATAAAGAAAAACCCTTGAATGAGTAGGTGTGTCCAGGCTTTTGACTGGTACTGTATATGGATGATTTATAAAACAAGGCACATTTCACAGTTAAGCTATTGATTATAGATCTGTGATGACGTTGAATCAATGTGTAAAACTGATTGCATTTGAAAAAAGTCATCAGCGTAAGGGCATTTCATCTTTTTTTCACCTAACTTCTAACCTAAATCCTAAATGTCTCTTTGCACTGATTGTTTTCCAGTAAGTTTCCTCTGTGACGTTGTCTGCTGTGTGGACCTGTACACCTGCATACATGATGAGCATCCTTCCTGGATAGACGTCATCCTGAATTGACAGATCTATCTGGCCAGCCTGTCACTAGGCTAGCCAAGCAAATGTCAGATTGTCAGATTGCAGATGCTCACCAAGGCATCTGCTCCTTTGATTTTCATTTGTTCATTTCATTTCACACACAGCACAGGCAGAAATCAATTCCTACCCAAATGCCATTTGGATGCAGGTGGAATGGTAAATGATGTGGAGCTCTGCATATCATCTTGAATATTTGTGGCTGTACACAACAATGTACTTTTCCTTTCTCCTGTCGATGGTAAGCAGCTAGACTTTATTCTGAGCGACTCTGAATAGACTAGTCCTCCATTTTGTACTGTACTGCTGGATATATAATACAATGAGGCAACATATAAGCCTGTACCTCTCTGGCCGTAACTCCAGCTCCCAAATAACTGCTCCCCACTGCTCGGCTGAGCAAGATCTATGTGTTTTCATTTTAGTGTTTGTTCGCCTGAGACTCTATGCTATATGTTTCCCTGGGCCCGCCATCCCGAGCAGTGCTGTCTCTTTTCCCCTATAGAGTTCCCACTGAGTGACTCAGTCTGTCTGTCGTAACATGGCCAACACACAGGCACTAGTCATACAGTGTGAAATGGCTGGAGTTACAGAGTGTCCCATTGTCTGTTTGGGGACTGGAACGGGAACGGGGCCTTCATTTCTCTACGCCTCCTACCCATACCCCACTCATCTGTCGACTTCTTTAATTTCCTGTCCATTAAATATGCATTAGGATTTAGGCTGAATAATGAATGAGGTACAGTTGAAAAGTGCTGTAGGCACACAGAGTGAAACCTGCCTGGTACCCAAAGACAAGGCACCTCAACTCACCGTTGCATGCCGCCCTCTCACCGCTTCTGTCCACAGCCCCCCGCAAGCCCCCAAACAACGAGCCAGAGAGGAAAACATCTGCAGGGGGATACCCACGCTCCTGCTCTCGCAGCGCAAACTTTTCAACATTCATAGTACATGAGGCACATAAAAAAATTTATGTATCCAGCTGGGTTTGTCATGCATTAACTGCTAGATAGTGTAACCGTTCTGCATAATTCATTTGAAAGACATCTTTTGCTGAGCATGACATTTTTGCTGACCCACTCCATTTTGTTATTGTTGACGAAAATACAGGGAGCTCCAAAAGTACTAGGACAGTGACACATGTTTTGTTGTTTTGGCTCTGTACTCCAGTACTTTAGATCACAGACACACAGATATCATACCCACAAGACATGCTAACCTCTCACCATTACCATTAGTGTATATGTGACTTGTTTCAGGAAACTATGCGTATGTCGCATGTCACTACCTCACAGGTCTGGCATTTGAACGTAAACATTTATTTTCTATCAACATTTTTGGACGAAATGCCTTCTGGAATGTGAACTTTCATGTCCCTTAATAACAAACCTGTATTCCATCCATAAATACAAATAACATTAAACTACGAGCCTAGTTGGCTTAGCCACGGAAAAAGGCAGAAACCTTCCCGCTAGCCATGATTGGCTGAGATAATGGATGAGTTTGGATTGGTCTGCCATGTAGCATGCTTCTGTCTATAACGTAAGCTTTTCAGTGTGTGTTGACAATTCTTTCTTCCGTGCCATTTTTGAAAGATTAATCATCGAGAACTACAAAAGTTTTGCTACTTTTCTCAACAACATTCGTGCCCTGAATTTAGCAGGTGATATTGACAGATCAATAGGATACAGTGATGAGCTACTTTCTGCACACACCACAGTCAGTGTGAACCGGAGTGACTTGACACAATGCTGGCCAAACAAGATGTAGCTACAAAAATAATGTTAAATGGTTCCAGTCTGCTGTGAAGCGTTCATCCATGTGTATGGGTACAAGTCTAGCTACATTTTCAGATATACGTTTCTAATTTTGTCAGAAAATTGTTTTAATTGCAAGTTAAAGCGTACTGTTAGTTAGCTAGCAAACGTTAGCTTGCTGGCTCGCTATGCAACATTGCATGTATGATCTGTGTAGTAATATTATTCGAATCAGAAATCCATTTGCATTGCTAGTTATAACCTAATATTAGCTAGCTAACATTGAAGCTAGTTTGTTAGCTTTGTAGCTTTAGCTACCAGCAGATTCCAACTACAGCCATGACAGTGTTTGTATTGGTAGCAGTATGAGTTGGGATTATGCCAATTCATTGTTTAGCTAGCTAGCTAGCTAGCTAGCTACATATCTAAACAAAAGACTCCATTTCGGCCAGATTATTCCATGACCCATCAAATTAGCCATGTGTGTCTGGGAGTGATTATGGCCATCTATTGTATTTCATGAACATGAACACGTACATGTCTAAACAATAGTGACCCATGCACTTAGCTTCAGTTGAAGTCGGAAGTTTACATACACTTAGGTTGGAGTCCACAAGTCTGGTTCATCCTTGGGAGCAATTTCCAAATGCCTGAAGGTACCACGTTCATCTTTACAAACAATAGTACGCAAGTATAAACACCATGGGACCACTCAGCGGTCATACCGATCAGGAAGGAGAGGCGTTCTGTCTCCTAGAGATGAACGTACTTTGGTGCAAAAAGTGCAAATCAATGCCAGAACAACAGCAAAGGACCTTGTGAAGATGCTGGAGGAAACAGGTACACAAGTATCTATATCCACAGTAAAACGAGTCCTATATCGACAGAACCTGAAAGGCCGCTCAGCAAGGAAGAAGCCACTGCTCCAAAACCGCCATAAAAAAGCCAGACTACAGTTTTGCAACTGCACATGGGGACAAAGATCGTACATTTTGGAGAAATGTCCTCTGGTCTGATGAAACAAAAGTAGAACTGTTTGGTGATAATGACCATCGTTATGTTTGGAGGAAAAAGGGGGAGGCTTGCAAGCCGAAGAACACCATCCCAACCGCGAAGCACGGGATTGGCAGCATCATGTTGTGGGGGTGCTTTGCTGCAGAAGGGACTGGGGCACTTCACAAAATACATGGCATCATGAGGCAGGAAAATTATGTGGATATATTGAAGCAACACCTCAAGACATCAGTCAGGAAGTTAAAGCTTGGTCGCAAATGGGTCTTCCAAATGGACAATGACCCCAAGCATACTTCCAAAGTCAATGTATTGGAGTGGCCATCACAAAGCCCTGACCTCAATCCTATAGAAAATGTGTGGGCAGAACTGAAAAAGCGTGTGCGAGCAAGGAGGCCTACAAACCTGACTCAGTTACACCAGCTTTGTCAGGAGGAATGGGCCACAATTCACCCAACTTATTGTGGGAAGCTTGTGGAAGGCTACCCGAAATGCTTCACCCAAGTTAAACAATTTAAAGGCAATGCTACCAAATACTAATTGAGTGTATGTAAACGTCTGACCCACTGGGAATGTGATGAAAGAAATAAAAGCTGAAATAAATCATTCTCTCTACTATTATTCTGACATTTCACATTCTTAAAATAAAGTGGTGATCCTAACTGACCTAAGACAGGGATGTTTTTCCTAGGATTAAATGTCAGGAATTATGAAAAACTGAGTATAATGTATCTAAACTTCCGACTTCAACTGTATGCAAGTAACCACTTCACTGTATCGTTTACGCTTTCTGTATCCTGTGCATGTGATAAATTGATATAGCGTGTGTTTACCACATGGCCTCACATGTGAATCCTTAAAGAGATGGGTGGGGCTAAGGCGTAAGAGGGTGTGAACTATGTTGAATGGGTGTAGAAAAAGAGTTCTCCAGTACGTGCGCCAAAACATTAAGGGCCATTTTCTCAAAAGTGGGGTTACAAGTTTATCAACTTTCTAAGCATAATTACTATCCCATTGTTCCTCAAAACACCATTTCAATGTAAAAATGTTGCTACATAAGACCGAATCGAGGCGGTCAGTCACATACTCAGAAGACAGGCGAGCTGAATTGGACATTGGAAATCCAAGGGTATAGAGACTAAGAACACATTGGATGCGCTATGCGCTCAATGCTCATCCCATCAACCTTTGCTTGATGTTGGCAGAGAGAGACGGAGATTATAACGGGATTTAGCTGGCATGCATATGGGATTTCTGAAGAAAAGGAACCTTCACCCATCTTTATCTTCCTCGGGGGTGTTTATGTGACACAGATCACTTTTTTTAACTCTTTGGAGGATGGAATCCTTCACTGACACTCAAGCGTTAAGTTAGTCATGCTTCCTAGGCATTTGTGGCGAAAGCGTAGTCATAATACATCTTCAATGTTACATAAAAGCAAGAGAAAGTATCACATGGTAGCCATCTCAGTTTATGAGATGTTTCATGCTTCTTAAGCATATATTGCAAAAAAACAGTTGCGTTGTTTCTTTCAGGGTTGATGGAGGAATGAATGTGGCCTCGCAGGCAAGCCTTCACTCAGTAGTATGGAATGTGTTCTTGAAGAATGGCACAATAACTTCCCATGGATCAGGGGTCCTACTTATTCTGCTGTTCATAATAAAGGCAACCATGTGGCCTTGTTTCTCTACTCAGAGCAAGCTCATATCACACAGTCCTGGGCTTAGAGGCCCATACTTCAATTAGCGCCGTGATATGAGATCTCTGCTAATATCAGCACTGGTAAAGACATTTTGACTGCCCTTGAAATGTATGTAGCTCCCTGCCTTTCTAGTTAACTGTTTCCTTGTAGAGTGACCTTCATCTGTTATGTAGGACAAGTTTTGTCAATTATTTTATTTATTTCAGCAATATAAATAAAAGGAAAGGCTATTCTTCATATGGAGAACCCACCCCTGGGATTCCACCAGCAGATTGACAAGAGAGGTGGGCGGAGAGAAATGAACAAAGACCACTACTTCGGAGAATTCCAGTCTCAGAGCTATTTGATAAAGATAAAGCAAAGTCAAAATCAATAATGTGCTCGATACGTCCCTAAAAGCGTTGACCATGGGATCCCTGCGTCTGCGATCATTTGAGTTGCAGTCTGAATGGTGAGACACCTCACTTTCAATGCCATTGAAGCAGCGAACAGTAGTGTGAAATGAATGAAATAAGTTGTCATGGTTGAATAATACCACCTAAAGTGTTATCAGAAAACTATATGGGTGAAAGTGGTGGTCTGAAATACAATATATAAATCTAGCCACTCGTGGTTTTGCTCTGACTGTATGGGATCCAGTTATGTAGACCTAGGATATATTGGTGGGATATTATTGTTTGTTATACAACGGGTGGGTTTAATCCTGGAAGCTGATTGGTTAAAACAGAATTCCAGCCGGTATCTATTCCACAAATGTATGACAAATGTATGATGTTAAAATGCCTATTTACTCTGTTCTATCTGACTGCACAATCCACTGTCTCTACAGCTCAGGCAGGCAATTTATAAACTTGATCTCCACTATAAAACACATCTAGAGATTATCTAATTTGTTTTAGAATAACTTTTAGTTTTCAACAGCAGAGATTTGTATAAACCAGCTTTTCTCAGCCAGTCAAAATCATGAATCAGCATCATTTTTATGGATATATGAAGAAATATCAATAGAAAACAAGTAAAACAAAACGAAGTGCAGCTAATTTGCAGCTTCAGTTTGAAGTGATTTTGTTAGTTGTGTTGTTGGATAGATCCTCTGAACAGCAGTGTCCTGACGAGAGAACACATTTTCTTTGCCAGGTGAAATCATGCATCATTAATTAGCTCATTGTTATGGATGTGTGCAAATAAATGTCACTAGAAAACAGCTTAAACAAATGCAGCTAGTTTTTCTTTTCTGACTGCACTGTTTGGCATGACTGTAAGTTAGCCATAGTTGGCTAGCTAGCAAGCAAGGGATAAGAATGTTGCCAGCCAGTATGGCAATTGAACATTTAAAACAAACAACTGGATCACGTCCATAGATACAGAACAAAAGGATTTAACGACTGGGCCGCGTCTCTGGCAACCGAACTGATAGAACGAACAACCAGCCGGCTTGGGTAGCAACCCTAGATTTGTGTTGGGACTATATCTTGTGGAAGGATGAAATAGTATGAATAAATTTATCCAAATAAAGTTTTTAATGAAAATATGTAAATCATTATTTGAATATGTTGGTAACTTGTTGTATAAAAGTGATAATGCCCTCGAAGACAAAATTTGAAAGATTTGTTGGCATGGTTTGCCGACCCTCGACTTAGGTGATGTTTGTTCCTTCTGACAAGTAATGCCCAAGGGAAATGGATCTACAGGACAGTAGTTCTCTCTCCCAGGGAAGGAGAGGTATCTAGCAAGCCCCTAACAAACACAGTTTAGCATATCCATGTAAACTGACTATTGATCCAGACAGGGTCGTGCACAGACCTTTCAGGGGACAGGTGCTCAAAATGCAAAAGGACGAAAATCATACCATACCAAATGCCTCTGTAGAGAATTCTTTTTAAATTATTGAGCATAGCTCAATTTATTTATGCAACAACACACTTACTAAACACATGATTGACTTCGGGAAAAGAGGGTGGCTAACAGCTGATCATTTATGTTGATAATTAATGTAAACTTGCTTGTTAGCTAGCTTGATTTTTTTTTTACTGACCGATTGGTGCTTATTTGACAAAGAGTCGTTCAAGTGAAGACCGCCCACGTCATCGGCGTGCCATGAAGGCGTTGCTATTTTGTTGTTAGGAGCTCTCCTCAAACAATAGCATGGGATTTTTCACAGTAATAGCTACTGTAAATTGGACAGTGCAGTTATATTAACAAGAATTTAAGCTTTCAACCGATATAAGACACTTATATGTACTGACATTTGTTGTTTCTCTAAAATCTGCGACCGTGACACAAAGCGCTGCATGATTTACAACTGTCCCGTTGACGGGACGCCGATCCCAAAGAAGTTTCTTCGGGTTCAGTGTCCCTTCCACGGGAAGGTTGAGTTAATGTAGACTAATGCAATTAGCATGAGGTTGTAAGTAACAAGAACATTTCCCATATAGGCAGAAAGCTTAAATTCTTGTTAATTGCCTCTGATGTAAAGTACTTAAGTAAAATATACTTTAAAGTACTACTTAAGTTGTTTTTTGGGAGTATCAGTACTTTATTTTAGTATTTACACTACCGTTCAAAAGTTTTTTTTGTCCATTAAAGTAACATCAAATTGATCAGAAATACAGTGTAGGCATTATTAATATTGTAAATGACTATTGTAGCTGGAATTTTTTATGGAATATCTACATAGACGTACAGAGGCCAATTATCAGCAACCATCCCTCTCGCGTTCCAATGGCACATTGTGTTAGCTAATTCAAGTTTATCATTTTAAAAGGCAAAGTGATCATTAGAAAACTCTTTTGCAATTATGTTAGCACAGCTGAAAACTGTTGTCCTTATTTAAAGAAGCAATTAAACTGGCCTTCTTTAGACTAGTTGAGTATCTGGAGTATCAGTATTTGTGGGTTTGATTACAGGCTCATAAATGGCCAGAAACAAAGACCTTTCTTCTGAAACTCGTCAGTCTATTCTTGTTCTGAGAAATGAAGGCTGTTCCATCCGAGAAACTGCCAAGAAACTGAAGATCTCATACAATGCTGTGTACTACTCCCATCACAGAACAGCGCAAACTGGCTCTAACCAGAATAGAAAGAGGAGTGGGAGGCCCCGGTGCACAACTGAGCAAGAGGACAAGTACATTAGTGTCTTGTTTGAGAAACAGACGCCTCACAAGTCCTCAACTGGCAGCTTCATTAAATAGTACACGCAAAACACCCGTCTCAACATCAACAGTGAAGAGGCGACTCCGGGATGCTGGCCTTCTAGGCAGAGTTGCAAAGGAAAAGCCATATGTCAGGCTGGCCAATAAAACGAAAAGATTAAGATGGGCAAAAGAACACAGACACTGGACAGAGGAACTCTGCCTAGAAGACGGTAGTATGAAGACAGTAGCAATCAAAACGGTAGTATAAAGACGTCAAAATCGCAGAAGCCAGTGAAGTGCAGATCTCCAAGAGAAACCGAAAGAAAATACAAATAATACAGTATATAACTGGTATGTATAAACACACATTGACACTTTGTGTACATTTAAATTGACTTGGCGTAGTTTTTATTCTGTATATTGTTGTTTTAGAATTGCATGAATTGCAATGTCATTTCCCACCTCCAGCCACTACTGCCTCCAAGTTATGTAAATATGGTAGCCTGCAAAGCTGATTAGTAATCAACACCTTATCCCTAGCCACTGAACCCTAGCCACTGAACAACCACTGGGAGGACCTTTTACCGTATTACTTTAACTGATCTTTTCAAATCTATAAGCGTGTGGCTAGTGGGAAGGTAGCCTCAACTCAGGCAGAATGACTCTGTTTCACCATTGTTAAGTGTATTGAAATAATCGTGAAACTGAGTTGAAATCCGTCTGGGGTTTGGGAGGATAACTTTGGCATGTTATAGGATTTTGGTTTAACGTTTGGTAATGTATTTCAGTTTACTTTTTAAGTCTTCTATCACTTCAATAAAACCTAAATACATGAAGTGTGTAGAAAAGGGCTGTATGTTATTTTACACGTCATCGGTTGATTGAGCCTGCTGTCTGATCTAAAAATGGATGGATGAATGAATGGAGTCATGAATGGATTAATGTTTGGTGGCTATTGTGGCCTTTGTGTTTGAGAGATTGCACGATCATTCTAGTAGCGAGTAGATATGGTTGTCCTTGTTCAATAGAGCCATTGGACTTGTTTCAATGATGTTCCTATCTGCCAAGACATTGCAGTATATCTAGGTTGACTAATTTTTCCTGGCTTTGTAAAGACCACAGCCTGACATGAGCCCTACTTCCTTGTTCACACCCGAATGCAGGCTTTTCAAAATGTGGGCTGTACTAGTTCACTGGCTAGTAATACTGGAAAAGCTAAATCAAAGTCCAAGTATACAGATTTGACGATATTCTTGCAGAAAAATGTAATATGAATGCAGATGTCTCAGTCACGATTTGCCCAAATGTACCTGGGTGACTTCACACTAAATGTCATGTAGTTCGCTCATACTTCAAGTTAAACTTTGCACATACACTGCTGCCATCTTCTGGACACCATCGGAATTACAACCGGAGTGATGTCTGGAAGTGGGACCTTTCTGTTGCATTTCAAAGATGGTGCTAGAAAAAAACGGTTGGTTTTATCTTTGTATTTTCTTCTACCAGATCTATTTTGTTATGTTCTCCTACATTCAATTCACATTTCCACAAACTTTAAAGTGTTTCCTTTCAAATAGTACCAATAATATGCATATCCTTGCTTCAGGGCCTGAGCTACAGGCAGTTAGATTTGGGTATGTCATTTATGCAGATATTGAAAAAAATCCCTAAGATGTTTTAAGAGAGCAATGCATCCCTAAGATGTTTTAAGAGAGCAATGCACTGCTAAACTATTAGCATATATAATTTTTTTTTTAATTAGGTCATGGTGAGGACTCCAACCTTTGCAGCGTCATTATAGGTACAGTGGAGTCCAAATCATGACATTTTACATGTTTTTCTAGATAATATTAGTTTTTTTTCCTCTTTACAGCAGGTGTGAGTCAAAGGCTACAGAGGCAGAAATACTACAGGCGATGTCAACCTGCATGAAATATGCATCTGAACTCAAGGGGGGCATAGTGAGGGCCAATGACAAAAGGGATGAAAGGGTTGAAGAAGTTAAAAGCATCTAAGCTTGTTCCGACAGTAGCTTTTTTTGGTGTATTGTATATCTAATTTGTTTCCAGAAGCCTGTGCCAGAAAATAATTTTGGGGCTTTTTTATGATTTTATTTGCTTTGTATAACTTTTTATTTCAACCGTTCTTGCATAAGTTTTTACATGGACAAAGGTTTACACAATGCTGTTTTATTAAGTTACTGCTCTAATTGTTTACACAAAATGACAAGTCTGGAAGATACATTTTTCACCATGAGTATGAATGTATTATACACTGAGTGTACAAAACATTAGGAATACCTTCCTAATATTGAGTTGCACCCCCTTTAACCTTCAGAACAGCCTCAATTTGTCTGGCCATGAACTCTACAAGGTGTCGAAAGCATTCCACAAGGATGCTGGTCCATGTTGACTCCAATGCTTCACACAGTTGTGTCAAGATGGCTGGATGTCCTTTGGGTGGTGAAAAATTCTTGACACAGACGGGAAACTGTTGAGTGTGAAAAACCCAGCAGCGTTGCAGTTCTTGACACACTCAACCACTACACTGATTGATGTGGATTTAACAAGTGGAATCCATAAGGGATCATAGCTTTCACCTGGTCAGTCTGTCATGGAAAGAGCAAGTGTTCCTAATGTTTTTTGCACTCAGTGACCATGTCAGGGTGCTTTTCAAAAGTGTGTAACATCATAAAGGTCCTGGTTGATACAGTTTGTTTTTCTATTTAGTTTTTGCCAAGACATCGCAGGAGTGGCTTCGGTTTTTCATGGTCCTAGTGGCCGGGGAATTAAATGCAAGCAAACTTAAATCTGTTTCACCTAATTTCTACCAGCATGTCACATGTGCAACTCTAAACCACCTTCACTCCACACAGAAATGCATACAAAGCTCTCCCTCGCCATCCATTTGGCAAATCTGACCATAATTCTATCCTCCTGATTCCTGCTTACAAGAAAAAACTACAGTAGGAAGTACCAGTGACTCGTCAATACGGACGTGGTCAGGTGATGCCGATGCTAAACTACAGGACTACCAGACGGGCTAAATACCTTTCATGCTCGCTTCGAGACAAGCAACACTAAAGCGTGCATGAGAGCACCAGCTTTTACGAACAATTGTGTGATCACGCTCTTCGTAGCCGATGTGAGCAAGACCGTTGGCTGTTATTTTGAGTGGTTGAATAAAGGTTGAAATCTCATTGATCAACATCTCAACTAAGTATTTCCCAAAATTCCACGTTGAGATTACATGGTGTGCCCAGTGGGCTAGCTCAATTTGTTTTACTGATTTGTAATTTATCTTGAATACTTGTATTAAATAATATCTTTATAACATTCATAATCTTCTAACTCATGATATACAGTGCATTCGGAATGTATTCAGACCCCTTGACTTTTTTCCACATTTTGTTTCGTTACAACCTTACTCTAAAATGTATTAAATCATTTTTTCCCCTCATTAATCTACACATAATGACAAAGCAAAAACAGGTTTCAATTTTTTTTTATTGTAAAATGAAATATCTTATTTACATAAGTATTCATACCCTTTGCTATGAGACTCGAAATTGAGCTCAGTTGCTTCCTGTTTCCATTGATCATCCTTGAGCTGTTTCTACAACTTGATTTGGAGTCCACCTGTGGTAAATTCAATTGATTGGACATGATTTGGAAAGGCATAGACCTGTCTATGTAAGGTCCCACAGTTGACAGTGCATGTCAGAGCAAAAACCAAGAAATTAGGTTTAAGGAATGGTCCGTTGAGCACCGAGACAGGATTGTGTTGAGGCACAGATCTGGGGAAGGGTACCAAAAATGTTCTGCAGCATTGAAGGTCCCCAAGAAGACAGTGCCCTCATTCATTCTTAAATGGAAGAAGTTTGGAACCACCAAGACTCTTCCTAGAATTGGCTGCCTGGCAAAACTGAGCAATTGTTGGAGAAGGGCCTTGGTAAGGGAGGTGACCAAGAACCCGATGGTCACTCTGACAGAGCTCCATAATTCCACTGTGGAGATGGGAGAACGTTCCAGAAGGACAACCATCTCTGCAGCACTCCACCTATCAGGCCTTTATGGTAGAGTGGCCAGATGGAAGCCACTCCTCAGTAAAAGGTACATGACAGCCCTCTTGGAGTTTGCCAAAAGGTACCTAAAGGACTCTCAGACCATGAGAACAAGATTCTCTGGTCTGATAAAACCACGATTGAACTATTTGGCCTGAATGCCAAGCGTTACATTTGGAGGAAACCTGGCACCATCCCTATGGTGAAGCATGGTGGTGGAAGCATCATGCTGTGGGGATGTTTAACAGAGGCAGGAACTGGTAGACTATTCAGGATCGAGGGAAAGATGAACGGAGCAAAGTACAGAGAGATCCTTGATGAAAACTTGCTCCAGAATGCTCAGGACTGCAGACTGGGGCGAAGGTTTACCTTCCCACAGGACAACGACCCGAACTTGATGACTTCACTAGAACTTGCAGGCAGTGGGCTCCGAACGACAATTTTTTTTTACAAAATAATAACATTTTTGGGGAAATGATACACTCTTAGAACAAAAAGCTTCTACCTTGAACCTTCCTTTCTACAGGGGGTTCTACATGTAGCACAATAGGGTTCTACCTGGAACCAAAAAGGGTTCTCCTATGGGGACAGACAAAGATGCCATTTGGAACCATTTAATAAGTGTACCATCACCCAAAAGGGCACTTTGCAGAATAGGGGGGGAATGTGCTCTGCACAGGTAGGGTCCTATCTGGGCACGTGCCTGGGTCCAGGGGGCGAGGACTGTATGTAGGATCGTAATGGCTTCACATAGTGCAGTGCCATAAAACATGGGATCATCAATCGGGGATAAACTCAGGGATGATCAAATCAATTATATTGAGAGATGCAGGGTTTAAAAAAAATATTCCTCAAGACAATTATACAGTATAATATGTTTTATGAGGTCTCGGCACCAGCACCGATGAATTATCATAACAAGCAACGTTTGAAATGTGTTTTACCCTCTTGTGGCTTTGAGTCTCTAGTGCAGGGTTTCCTAAACTCGGTCTGCGGGACCCCAAGGGGTCCAAGTTTTGTTTTTTTGACCTAGCACTACACAGCTGATTCACATAATCAACAAACTGCTCTAGTGACTCTTGTCAAGGAGTGAAATGTACAGTTTGCCCACCATACTTCTAGTTCTCTGTAAGTCATGTCAATCATCCGTCTCCGACATGGTACACAGTACGTAGAGATTATTTCACATCCTAAATGAAGGAAATGTTACTGAGAGAATGGAATTAATGGTTATAGGGAGTAGGGTCAAACTCTAAACTGCTCTCCCCTTTAAGTAAAAAAAATGTGACTTCCATCCCAGAATAATATATTCAAAAGATGATGTATGAGTCCACGAAAGCCTTCAGTAAATTTTCTATGCCAAGTGATGTGCAGGCACCATAGCTTATTGCATTAACCAGTGCTAAATTAAATAATGCAGACATTACGGTTCATTGCAACAGCTAGTTCTCATATCACCTGCAATCTATTTTGGCTAATCAATCTGCCAGCGCTTTTACAAGATTAATTATTCTCAGGCAATTCCCCCCTCACCCCCCTGTTCAGTCTATAATTATAGTTCCAAGCTCAAAACCATTTACTCTTATTCTAAATTCGTAACTGTATCTGGGTAATTCCACCAATTCGGTGCCTGTTGAGAAGTGTAACTTGGTAAAACATTACTTTTGTTTTCACCAAATTTTAACATTCTGTCATAAAGATCTCATGGTTCAACTTAATAAAAACATGTTTTACTACAGTGCATTCGGAAAGTATTCTGACCCCTTGACTATCACGTATACTCCCTCTCCGGCCTCTAGGTCATCAGGCTGCTGATTATCCCGCAAACCTGTCACCATCGTCTCGCGCACCTGCGCCTCATGACACTCACCTGGACTCCATCACCTCCTTGATTATCTTCCCTATATCTGTCACTCCCCTTGGTTTTTTCCTCAGGTGTTATTCACTCTGTTTGCATGTCGGTGCGTTGTTTGTGTTTCGTGTTCATTGTTTCTTTTATTAAAACACTCACTCCCTTAACTTGCTTACTGACTCTCAGCACACTCGTTACAGAACAACACCTCACCTAAGGGAAGCATCCGGGAGTTTATTTTACTTTTTGTGTCAGATTAATGATGTCAGGTCCGGGAACTGCTACAGGCTCTCATGCCTCAACCAGATCGCCAGGCTCTCATGCCTCCGCCGGATCGCCAGGCTCCCCTGCTCCCACCGGCTTGTCAGGTTCTCATGCCTGAGCCGGATCGCCAGGCTCCCCTGCCTCAAACGATCTGTCAAGTTCCCTCGCCCCAGCTGACTCGACAGGTTCCCATGCCTCAGCTTGCGTGACAGGTTCTCGCGCATCAGCAGGGTTGACCAGTCCGCTCCTGATCCCCGGGTTCGTCCCCTTTGACCGAGTCCTGCGGCTAAGGCCGCGCATCGGGGAGGGGGTACTGTCACGTATACTCCCTTTCCGGCCTCTAGGTCATCAGGCTGCTGATTATCCCGCACACCTGTCACCATTGTCTCGCGCACCTGCGCCTCATGACACTCACCTGGACTCCATTACCTCCTTGATTATCTTCCCTATATCTGTCACTCCCCTTGGTTCTTTCCTCAGGTGTTATTCACTCTGTTTGCATGTCGGTGCGTTGTTTGTGTTTCGTGTTCATTGTTTCTTTTATTCAAACACTGAATCCCTGAACTTGCTTCCCGACTCTCAGTGCACTCGTTACATTGACTATTTACACATTTTGTTATGTTACAACCTTATTTTAAAATGTATTAAATAGTTTTTTTCCCTCATCGAACTTCACACAATAACCCATAATGACAAAGCAAAAACAGATTTCTTTAAATGCTTGCAAAAAACATTTTTTGGGGAAAAAAAGTGCATTTACATAAGTATTCAGACCCTTTACTCAGTACTTCGTTGAAGCACCTTTGGCAGTGATTACAGCCTTGAGTCTTAGGTGTGATGCTACTAGCTTGGCACACCAGTATTTGGAGAGTTTCTCCCTTTCTTCTCTGCAGATCCTCTCAAGTTCTGTCAGGTCAGATGTGGAGCAACGCTGCACAGATATTTTCAGGTCTCTCCAGAAATGTTAGATCGGGTTCAAGTCCGGGCTCTGGCTGGGCCACTCAAAGACATTCAGAGATTTGTCCCGAAGCCACTCCTGCGTTGTCTTGGCTATGTGCTTAGGGTTGTTGCCCTGCTGGAAGGTGAACCTTCGCCCCCAGTCTGAGGTGGTGAGTGCTCTGGAGCAGGTTTTCATCAAGGATCTCTCTGTACTTTGCTCCGTTCATTTTTCCCTCGATCCTGACTAGTCTACCAGTCCCTGCCGCTTAAAAACATGCCCACAGCATGATGCTGCCACCACCATGCTTCACCATAGGGATGGTGCCAGGTTTCCTCCAGACGTGGCGCTTGGCATTCAGGCCAAAGAGTTCAATCGTGGTATCATCAGACCAGATAATCTTGTTTCTCATGATCTGAGAGTCCTTTAGGTGCCTTTTGGCAAACTCCAAACGAGCTGTCATGTGCCTTTTACTAACGAGTGGCCTCCGTCTGGCACAGGCTTCCGCCTGGCTTCCGTCAGGCCTAATTGGTGGAGTGCTGCGATGGTTGTCCTTCTGGAAGGTTCCCCCATCTTGACAGAGGAACTCTGTGACCAAGGCCCTTCTCCCCCAATTGCTCCAGACTTCTTCCATTCCAAACTTCTTCCATTTAAGAATGAACGAGGCCACTTTGTTCTTGGGGACATTCAATGTTGCAGAAATGTTTTGGTACCCTTCCCTAGATCTGTGCCTCAACACAATCCTGTCTCTGAGATCTATGGACAATTTCTTGGTTTTTGCTCTGACATGCACTACCAACTGTGGGACCTTATATAGACAGTTCTATGCCTTTCCAAACCATGTCCAATCAATTGAATTTACCACAGGTGGACTCCAATCAAGTTGTATTTCGAGTCTCATAGCAAAGGGTCTGAATACATATGTAAATATGGTATTTCATTTCTGTTTTTATTTATCAAATGAAAAAATAAACCTGTTTTTGCTTTTGTCATTATGGGGTTTTGTGTATAGATTGATGAGGGGGAAAATTATTTAATGCATTTTAGAGTAAGGTTGTAACGTAACAAAAAGTCAAGGGGTCTGAATACATTCCGAATGCACTGTATATCATGAGTTAGAAGATTATGAATGTTATAAAGATATTATTTGATACAAGTATTCAAGATAAATCACAATCAGTAAAACAAATTGAGCTAGCCCACTGGGTACACCACGTCATCTCAATGTGGAATTTTGGGTAATACTTGGTTGGAGATGTTGATCAATGAGATTTCAACCTTTTATTCACCCACTCAAAATAACAGCCAACCGTTATTTTTTTATTTCAGTACTACCGAGTTTGAAAACTATACTAATAATCAATTATTTTATTGGAGAGAGGTTGAGAACCCACTGTGATCTGATTTGACCAAAAACACAATGAATTCTACAGGGATTTTCACCAATCCATGAAGTGAGGATTAGATGTTCAGAAATAGCTGCCATTTTGTGATGTAGGCTTATTTACATTAACTATGTACAGAGGGACATTAGCAAGTATATTTCATATTGAATTCCCATGTGGTCTATATTAAAGGGCACTTCATTTCAAGTAACAGGCTTTTAATCTATATTGGTGCACAATTTCTACTTATCCAAGGGACGCAAAAGGCACTAATTTCGTGGAACGACCTATCTGTTGTCAACTGTATTCTTACCAAGCACATACTGTATACTGTATAGAGCATTGCCATAATGTATGCATATAGAGGCCTGTATTTCATTCCTATAAGTGCACTTATTTACTTTTTCTCCCACATGTTCTTCCAAACCTTCCTGACAATAAAAATTACATTAACTTGAATTGAAATACTACAAGGTGCCATTGAGTAATTTATTTAACTTATTTGATACCAAATATTTAACTTATTTTACACTTATTTGACACCATTGTTCTATATCATCAGGAATGCCTTCTGCTCAAAGTATTTCAATATGGTTTCAATAAAGTAAAAATACCCTTCAATCCACCCAGGCGGCAGGTAGCCTAGTAGTTAAGAGCGTTGGGCCAGTAACTGAAAGGTTGCTGGTTTGAAAAATCATGAATCTGCTCTTGAGCAAGGCAGTTAACCCCCAACAACAATTGATTCCTGGGTGCCGATGATGTTGATTAAGGCATCCACCTGTACCTCTCTGATTCAGAGGGGTTGGGTTAAATGCATTCAGTTGTGCAACTGACTAGGTATCCCCCTTTCCTTTCCTTCCTAGTGATTTCCCCTCTGGAGTGGAGCGGATTCTGTGGAGTAAATCAATAGCTGCCACCATCCCTGGATTTATTGTGCTGGGGAGGGGAGGGAGTCCCTGCGGATAACAGTAGGCAGCATGTTAGTGTTGTCTTTGGTCCCAGCATGGCTCCACCGGCTGGCAGGCCACTGGTGGAGGTCATAAAGATCATGTGTCACTGTTTAAAACACAACCCCCCCATTTATTTATGCCTAATAAAAGCACACAAATCACTGGTTTGCTGTAATCCTTGTTATCTGTAAATCATTGTGGTCTAGTCTTTTTGTATTTAATAGTTGTGACCCATTATTTGTGATGGAAGGGTGGTCAGTAAATCATTGCGTGGCCTTGTGGTTTGAACAGTACATAGCGCTAGATAAACACTTGTTTCTTCCTAGGCTATAGAGATGTGTGCTGTTAAATGAGGCTGTGGAATTCAGATGTAAAAAATTACCTGAGATTTGTCCTCAAATCATTCTTTGAATCAAGACATATCAAACTTTGGAGTTCAAAGATAAAAAGTTTTGTTTAACATTCAGAGAGCACCTAAATTCAGAGAGCACCTAACAGATGTTCTCCAACTCCCTGTCACACTCACACCTGCACCACTATAGCAGCTGTTTATGTAGCCTTTCCAATGGCAGTGGTAATTTGTCTGTATTTTCTGTTAATCAAATACACTTGTAATAAAATCAACATTTATTTATTATTCACGTCCCTCAAACTAATTAAATAATTGCAAACATAACATGCATATAAAATCTCACACTTTTGCTATACTAAAGCCTGAAATAAAAAGTATGATTTCACTTCAGAATTTGAACTAAAATCCATATTCTCCAGTCCCCTCTGCTGCTAGTTTTACCAGCTGTTTTCAGCAACTGATATTTCTGAATTCGGTTGTCAAATTGGCAGGTTTGATAGCAACAAACTATTTAGCAAGCTAGTTTCTAGCCAAGGGTTTGATGTGCAATGCAATCTCATTGATGAGTGACTGTGTAGCTGTAGCTAGTTGCCTAGCTAACAGTAAGCAAGGGATAAGAACATTGCCACTGAGCATGACAACGGAACATAAAGAACGAACGACTGGGTCGCGTCCGTAAGTATCAAACTAATCGAACGTACGACTGAGTCGCGTCTCTAGCAACCAAAAGATGAGAAAGTATGAATTTGCTTATAAAATGTTTAATATAAATATAGAAAGTGTCGCTCCTAGTGGCCGGGGACTTTATTGCAGGCAAAAAAAATTACCAGCATGTCACGTGCAATCAGAGAAAAAAATCCTAGACCACCTTTACTCCATACACAGAGAAGCATACAAAGCTCTCCCTCGCCCTCCATTTGGCAAATCTGACCATAATTCTATCCTCATGATTCCTGCTTACAAGCTAAAACTAAAGCAGGAAGTACCAGTGACGTGCTCAATACGGAAGTGGTCAGATGACACAGATGCTACACTACAGGACTGTTTTGCTAGCACAGACTGGAATATGTTCCGGGATTCATCCAATGGCATTGAGGAGTACACCACCTCAGTCATCGGCTTCATCAGCAAGTGCATCGACGAAGTCGTCCCCACAGTGACTGTACGTACATATCCCAAACAGAAGCCATGGATTACAGGCAACAGCCACATCGAACTAAAGACTAGAGCTACCACTTTCAAGGAGCGGGAGACTAATCCGGACACTTATATGCCCTCAGACGAACCATCAAACAAGCAAAGTGTCAATACAGGATTAAGATTGAATCCTACTACACCGGCTCTGATGCTCGTCGGATGTGGCAGGGCCTGAAAACTATTACGAATTGCAAAGGGAAACCCAGACGCGAGCTGCCCAATGACGCGAGCCTACCAGACAAGATAAATATATTTTATGCTCGCTTTGAGGCAAAAAACACTGAAGCATGCATGAGAGCACCAGCTGTTCTGGATGACTGTGTGATAATGCTCTCGGTAGCCGATGTGAACAAAACCTTTAACTACTTACGGAGTGGTGGGTTTTTTGCCTGCTATATCACTTCTGTTATACTCACATACATTATTTTAACACTGTTTCCTATCCAATAGTACTAATTATGTGCATATCCTATTTTCTGGGCCTGAGTGGCAGGCATTTTACTTTGGGCACGCCAGACTCTCCAAAACCGTCACATCGGGAGCCGCTCCCTAAGAAGTTAAGGACCACTATACCAGGCGGTGTGAGAGGAAGGACCTAAAAATTGTCAGACTCCAGTCACCCTAGTCATAGACTTTTCTCTCTGCTACTTCACGGCAAGCGGTACCAGAGAGTCAAGTCTAGGTCCAAAAGACTTCGAAACAGCTTCTGCCCCCAAGCCAAAAGACTCCTGAACAGCTAATCAAATGGCTACCAAGAGTATTTGCATTGCCCCCCCCCCCCTCTTTTACGCTGCTGCTACTCTCTGTTTTTTATCTATGCATAGTCAAATACAAACATCTAAGCCAAATACATTTAAACTCAGTTTTTCACAATTCCTGACATTTAATCCTAGGATAAAGAAATTAAAAACAAAAGTGTCACGTATTGGGAATGGTGGTGGCCACCTCTCCAACCTGCAAGTTGTACAGGAGGATGGTAGTTATACCAGCTCCAGAATGCAGCGGTAGAAGTTCAAGTAATGCTACTGTAGTGTAGGGAAAGCACACTTGCCAATAGTATTATCACCAGTATCTTGTTTTGTCTGTCCCATAAAGGTCCAGACCTCTTGATAGTTGTCAAGCAAGCACACAGGGATGCTACATAGGGTTACTACTGTATGTGTCTTTGACATACATTCAGTGTCTCATTTCTGCCTTTGAACAATAAATAGCTATCTGGGTTAGCACACTAATTAGCTAACATTGTAGCTGGCATGAAAAAGAGAGCAAAGTGAGTTTTAGTAATGATGATGCCATGTATTTCTATCACAAGTTGCTGGGCTGACAGTTTGCATGAAATGGCAAATTACCTGTCAGAAAAGGGAGACATCTTTACTATGAAATGAGTAAACAAGCTAGGTACAACACCTTCTTGGCTAGTAAGTATAAAAGAAAGCTAACCAGCTAGCTAGCTAACACACAATAGAAATGTATGAGAAGCTAGTTAGCACAACATGCTAGCTGACTTTCATAAATGTTATACTAGTTGTAAACCTTGATGGAATGTATAGAATCATATCTAAAATCTGGAAATAAAATAGCACACTTACAGATGTAGGTAACGTTAGGTCTTAATTAAGCTGTGGGCTTCTATATTTATACATAATGTTACTGTATATATAAACAAAACTAACATTTGTTTTCTAAAAGACAAAATCACCCGTATAATTCCATGTATATTAAACAGGGTAATTCATACTTTGAAAAGCAACTTCACAGAAGACACGCATATTCTACAAACACAACAGGTGAAAAAATCACATGTAAAAAATGCTTAACATGTGCTGACAACGTGTGAAATTAAGAAGATGGGCACTTTATTCACCTGTTCATGCTAAAAGGACATGCAGAAGAATCACATGTAAAAATTTGAACCAAGCGATTAGAACGCTTGAATGTTGTACTTTCAGACGCATTAACTTGTCCCACTGCACACGTTGTGAACCCCTGTGTAAAGTTGTAGCCCCTCCCACATCAATTTCCAGGAGTTTGACTTTGTTTGACTTCTGGTCTGTCGCAATGAAATGCTTACTCAGGGAGGGTGGAGATGTTGCTATATATGGATCAAATTGTTAAAATTCTCAAATTACATTTACAGAATGTAAATGCTACAGCAAGGCGTTGGTGAGAGAAATGGAGGAAGAAATTAAAACGAGTGTTTCCACATAGCTAGCCAGCATCAGCTTTGTAGCTGTAATGCTATCTAATTTTCATTGAAATCGCATGGCTGGTTAGCTAGCTAGCAATGTAGTCTTCTGTCTAGCCTGTAACTAATGTTTGTTAAGTTGTGGAACAGAGCAATAGGTCTTTCTACTTGTCATTTGGTTGAGACTAACATTAGTTTAGAAAGTTATTGTTAACTTTATGTATATTTGTTGTGTAATTGGTTGGCTTGGCTAGTTCGCAAGCTGAGATTGATTTGCTCAAGTTGGCTTGCTTGTAGCTAATGTTTTAGGAGAACAAACTAGCTCCCTGTAGAATCTAGACAATGGGGAATAAGATCTGATGTGCAGCTGCTTTTATCTGGCTGTTGCAGTGCCCAGACGAGGTGAGAGCAAACTGCTACAGAGATAAAAAGGTAAGATCTTTATCTTGAGTAGCTAGATTTCAAGGTTGAGACAATGCAATAGATATTTTATTGGCTTGCAAATATGTTTAGTATATATTTTTTTATTTAACCTTTATTCAACTAGGCAAGTCAGTTAAGAACAAATTCTTATTTACAATGGCGACCTACCCCAGGCGACGCTGGGCCAATTATGTACCGACCTATGGGACTCCCAATCATGGCCGGATGTGATACAGTCTGGAACTGTAGTGCGTTAGACCGCTGTGCCACTCGGGAGCCCGAAATGAGCTTTATCTTTTTTTAATTGTCTATCTGATAAAGTTGCTAGTTCTAGTTGTTGTTCTTATGCAATGTTCAGGAAATGTTACAGCCACAACATCATAATCAAGTACTCAAGTACAAGTAAACATCTGCAGACCAGCGCGGAGGAGGTGGAAAGCCTATAGAATAATAACTACTAGCTAGTTATATCAGACAGATATTTATTGGCTTGCTAAATGAGCTGCTTTTCCTGAAAATGACTATCTGATAAAGCTACACTCTTAGAAAAAAAGGTGCTATCTCAAACCTAAAAGGGTTCCTCGGGTGTTCCCATAGGATAACTTTTTGAATAACCTTTGTTGGTTCCAGGTAGAACCCTTTTGGTTCCAAGTGGAACCATTTTGGGTTCCATGTAGAACCCTTTCCACAGAGGGTTCTACATGGAACCCAAAATGGTTCTACCTGGAACCGAAAAGGGTTATACTATGGTGTCATGACTTGCCCTCCTGGATGGAGATCAAAGGTGCCGGCTAACCAAAGGTTTCAAGACCCCCTTCTCCTGGGGGAGTTGATCAGTTTTATGACGATCATAAAATCCCTTGCAGGAACTTTCTCTCCCTGGCCATGCAGTATTGAGGGGAAAGAACCCTTTTGTTACAAGGAGATTTTTCCTGCCAAAACTCCAACATTCAAAAGTGGATAATGAAACAATATTTCTAACACAAAGAATGTGGGAAATGGTCGGAAGGGACATAAAGAACAATCATGTCAGATCATTTATTGTTTGGTGATATCATTAAAGACGTTATAACGAAAACATTGTAACTTTAAGAGCTTTCACAATGTATATGTCAGTTACATCTAAATGTTGTAAAAACGTATGTGATTAAATGGGAAATATTTGTGAGAAGATGAAATGTGACTTTAGCCTTCTAAATTAGATCATTGTTTTTCATATAGACTTTTGCCAAGTCAGTAAACACGTCCACGTGAGGACAGACATTGTGGCAACGTGATGGAACTGCCCTCCAAGGCGAGAGCATAAAAGGACTGCTCACGAAATTTACAGGAGACCAAAACATGCCGGGTTGCTCCCGGTGTGTAGAGTGGTTCTAGCTGTATCCTGAATAATCAACCATTGAGACCAGAGAGCGTGGAGCGGTGGCTATACGTTGAAATGGTTTAAAACTACAAGACCAGAAAATAAGACCCTCAAACACTAGGGACTTTTCATTGCATTATGTTAGTAATCAATGTATAATATATCCTGTGTGTGTGTCATTCTGTGTGATGATTTAGTTAGTTAGTAAATAAATAATTAAGCCAATTTGTGTATCGCTGAGTCATCATGTAGACTAGGGTTCATGCAGATTTATAGAATATTACGATGTTCAGAATGAGACTGATATGAGGTAATAATAATTAATGGATGACTAATATGATAACGATATAGTCTGAGATATTCTTGAGTTAATTCGGGAAACGGTAACTCATTAAACAAACTTTCCGTGGTGCCCCAAGATTGCTAATGAGTTAATTGTTAAATGATTAATTTAATCATATAATAATTAAAGATAGTTAATTGATTTGATAAGATAACAATCATCACATTAATGATAGTCACGTCATGACAATGGGGACAGTCGAAGAAACCTTTTGGAACCCTTTTTTCTAAGAGTCTATCTAGTTGTTGTTCTAATGCAATGTCCATGTTACAACGACAACATGATGATCATGTAGTCAAGCATCTGAAGACCAACGAGGAAGAGGAAAGCCGGCTTTGGATGAGCAAGCTAGAACAATAACAACTTGATACATCAGATAGACATGTTCACGAAAAGCAGGGAGGGAGCAATCTACTTTAGTAGTAGTAACATTATTATTTGAAACCACCACATGTGCATAATCTGTATCTGTGTTATATTTAAGCAATATGGCACCTCAGGGGTTTGTGGTATATGGCCAATATACCATGGCTAAGGGCTGTTCTTTTGCACCACGCAATGCGGAGTGCCTCGATACAGCCCTTAGCAGAGGTATATTGGCCATATACCACAAACCCCCAAATGCTGTCCTCTGTAGCTCAGTTGGTAGAGCATGGTGTTTGCAATGCCCGAGCAATGCCCGAGCAAAAAAAAAGGTTTGAAAATGTACGCAATCACTACTGTAAGTCACTCTGGGTAAGTGTCTGCTAAATGACTAAAATGTAAATGTATTCAAAACTGGTTACCAACATAATTACAACAGTAAACAAGTAATATTGACTCATACCCGTGGTATACGCAGTGGTGGAAAAAGTACTCAATTGTCATACTTGAGTAAAAGTAAAGATACCATAATAGAAAATTTGTAAAAGTGAAAGTTGCCCAGTAAAATCCTACTTGAGTAAAATTATTTGGTTTTAAATCTACTTAAGTATCAAAAGTAAATGTAATTGCTTAAATATAGTTCAGTATCAAAAGTAAAAGTATAAATCGTTTCAAATTTCTTATATTAAGCAAACCAGACGGTACCATTTTCTTGTTTTTAAAATTTACGGATAGCCAGGGGCAAGCTCCAACCCTGAGACATAATTTACAATCGAAGCGAGGGATGTTCTCTTGATGAAGTGTGTGAATTAGACAATTTTCCTGTCCAGCTAAGCATTCAAAATGTAACGAGTACTTTTGGGTGTCAGGGAAACTGTATGGAGTAAAAAGTATATAATTTTCTTTCGGAATGTAGTGAAGTAAAAGTATAAAGTTGTCAAAAATGTAAATAGTAAGTAAAGTATAAATACCCCAAAAAACTCCTTAAGTAGTACTTCAAGTACTTTACATCACTGGGTATACCACGGTTTGCTATCTGGCTATCTGTCTCATGTTGTACAGATTATCAACATGAACAAGACTGAATTCTGTTGAATGGTCAACTGGACTAAATTCTTATTAGGAAGATGTTGCTGTTCAGAATGACATGTTTATGACTGTTGATGTTCACAGGAATCTCCAAAGGCAATGTCGAACGAACACCTCGGATGAAGGATGGGGAGGAAAACAGACAGCTTCTTTCTACCACACCTTCACAAATTTCTGTGGGTCATATTATGGTATTATTATTATTATTACTAATATTATGATTTAATATTTTATTGTTTCACTCACATGCAATGTTGGAGCTCGTACCTGTATGCATTTTGGGGTATATTGAGTTAATGAGTTAATATCAGTCATTTAACATGACCTTTGTGAATTATGTAGCCTTTATATGCTTTTTTCAATACATAAATGCTTAAAAAAATCACAAAATGTGACGTTAGCTGATGAAGATTATCTCATAGAACAAAATGTAAAACATTTCCTAAGCCTGTATTTACCAAATAAACACCATTCATTACCCTACAGACTGTCGAACGAACCATGGCGGAGTTAGGGCCTACAAAAAACGCCATTACTATTTCTCTCTATAGCTGGGATGGGGAGCTGGCTGGATGTAGTGGTGCCCCCTGATGTCCTTGACTGTGGGCGGGGGTCAGTCCCCCCTCCCTGGTTTGCCCCCAGCCTGTGCAGGGAGCTGACTGAATGTAGTGGCGCTCCCTGGTGGGCAGGGGTTAGGACCCTTATCTCCGCCGCTGCCAAAGCTGCAAGGGGGCACCACTCCATCCAGCCAGCTCCCTGCCCTCTCTCCCCATCTCCTTGGGGCAGGGAGCTGGCTGGATGGAGTGGTGCCCCCTTGCAGCTTTGGCAGCGGTGGAGATAAGGCACCCTCTCTGCAGATCGGCCACCCTTCCCTGAGTTGGCCCCAGCACTCTCCGGCCCTCTCCCCCCATCCCCTGAGGCAGGGAGCTGGGTGGATGTAGTGGCGCCCCCTGGTGGCCGTGGGTGAGGGTCGTCCCCACTCTCCTAGTGTTGGCCCCCTCTCTCCCTGGGTTGGCCCCATCCCTATCTGGCCTTCTTCCCCAGTCTCCCTAGTGCAGGGAGCTAGGTGGATGTCGTGGCACCCCCTTGTGGCCCTGGGCGGGGGTCGGCCCCCCTCACCGGGTCAGCCTCAGCTCTCTCTAGCCCTCTCCCCCAATATCCCTGGGGCACGGAGCTGGCTGGATGTAGTGGCACCCCCTGGTGGCCTTGGCCAGCGGTGAGGGGGTCACCCCCCTTCAGGGCGTCAGCCCCCGTCCCCAAGGGTCGGCCCAGCCAGTGTCTGGAGCGAGACTCTAGACAGTCTCTGGATTGAGCGTTCTAATCACCTGTAATTGCACACTGGGCAGGTGTAAAGAGCATGTGTAAAAATTACCATAACAAGCATTCTTATCACCTGTAAATGCACACTAGACAGGTGTAATAAACATGTGTAAAATTGACCATAACAAGCATTCTAATCACCTGTAAATGCGCACTGGACAAGTGTAAAGAACACATGTAAAAATGACTTTTGACACTTGTAAAAAGCAAATGAAAAATTATCGTTACAAGTGTTCAAATCACCTGTGAACACACAATGGACAAGTGAAAAAAACACATGTAAAGAAAATGACATTTGACACATGAAAAAAGCATATGAAAAATGATCATTAAAAGTGTTAAGACGTGTTCAGGGTAAGACAATTTTAACCTTTTGGCTTTCCATAAGGAGTAGGGTTGATTTGAGCGTACCCAAGTTAACTGAATAAAGTTGGCTAGCTTGCTTCCAGATATAAGTGAGAGAACACCTCATTCTGACCATTTTTCCCGCCCTAGCAGAACTGGTTATCTAGAGAGTTAGTGACTAACTGTGCTGCTGAGAACAATTTAATAACTTTTTTTGCTGACGTTTACTGACACCAGTCGTATTCAGCGGGTGTTTGACATTCGTAAATTCATCAGTGATTCTGAGCTCTGGCACACTCAGACTTGTGATCATGGCGCTAGCTAGTTTGATTGTATTGACATTCCCAGCATTAGTTACATTTGTCTGTTTTTTGAGTCATTGAAACTGAAGCAGTGCATCCCGAATGGGTGGGTACCAGGCCAGCTGTGATTTGCAACCTGATAGCAATATGTTTTGGACTACCAGGAAATGTATTGGTGAATTATATTAATCATGCATTGAACTGCATCCATCTATTCTGCCAACAATGCCTTACTGTACGTCATGGAATTTTTTGTGAAATATAAACTATTTTCAAAACCTATTATAAAGTTGATTTTGTAGCATAAACTGGGAATTTTATATTTTTGACTGATATTATGATTGTCTGTGTCATATGCAATGTAGTTAAACACTGTCAGTTCCACTTGAAACAACTGAGGGATCAGATCTTTCACCTGGATTCAGCTGGTCAGTCTATGTCATGGGAAAGAGCAGCTGTTCATAATGTTTTGTACACAGTATAATGGTGTGTATAGACAGTATGGACAGTATATGAATAGAAAAGGTGTGTGTACAGCAGTAGTTATATAGGATGAGCCATGACTGTCTGATGGCCTGGAGAAGCTATTTTATCAGTCTCTCGGTCCCAGCTTTGATGAACCTGTACTGACTCCTCCTTCTAGATGGTAGGGATGGGTCAACAGGCCGTGACTCGGGTGGCTGCGATCCTTTATCTTCTTGGCCTTCCTGTGACACCGGGTGCTGTAGATGTCCTGGAGGGCAGATAGTGTGCCCCTGAGGATGTTTTGGGCTGACCTTACCACCCTCTGGAGAGCCCTGTGGTCTTAGGGGCGTAGCCAAATTTCTTCAGCCTCCTGAGGTTGAAGAGGTGCTATTGCGCCTTCTTCACCACGCTGTCTGTATGAAGGGACAATTTCAGGTCATCAGTGATGCGCACGCCAAGCAACTTGAAGATTTTGACCCTCTCCACTGAGGCCCCGTCGATGTGGATAGGGACGGGCTCTTTCTGCTGTCTCCTGTAGTCCACGATCAGCTCTTAAGTTTTGTTGACGTTGAGGGAGAGGTTATTTTCCTGGCACCACTCCCGCCAGGGGTTTCACCACCTCCCTGTAGGCTGTCTCGTCATTGTTGGTAATCAGGCCTAACACTATTGTGTCATCAGCAAACTAATGTGGAGAGGCACAGCTGCTTGCCCCGACCACACTTACCCATTAGTGTATAAAACTCTAAAGCATCTCAATATTTCATTTCTTTATCTTTCTTAACGGCACTACTTATGAACACTTACACAATTATTTTTCATGTTTGAAACGCTTGTTTGCCCATGATAGCACAAGCTGTACACTTCATAGCATAGAGTATTCATTTATAATAGCTATAAAAAAATTCACCTAATTAACATACTGAGTATGATGAGCTCACTCGATGCAGACATTATAATTTCATATTCGCAGGATTTGTGTGACATTGTGTATAAAACTGTGTCATTCAGGGTCATCTCTCCCTGCTGGGTGTCGTCGGGCTCCATCTCAACATTCCAGTTAAAAGCATAATGATTCCAACCTAATTAGGGCCCCATTACTTATTTAAACCTAACTTGTTTATGAAAGAGAAGAGGTATAAATTATCCAATTGATTTGGCCTCTGGGGATTTGGACAAAGCTTTATTAAGTACAACTCGTAAGGACATTTTCACAGAAGGCCAATTATTTCCAGAATCACAGCCAGGAACCATTTAGGAGAAAGGGAATCGTAGGACTTTATGATAAGGGGTAAAAAGACTCTCCTTGGACATTATTTTATGCAGGGGACAGTTTCACCATGAATGGAAGCAAATGAGCTAGGTGGCAGGTAGCCTAGCTGTTAAGAACATTAAGCCAGTAACCGAAAGGTTGCTGGTTTGAATCCCCGTGCTGACTAGGACAAAAATCTGTCGGTGCCCTTGAGCAAGGTACTTTATCCTAATTGCTCATGTAATTCGCTCTGGATAAGAATGTCTGCTAAAGTATGTAAATGTAAGTTACTTTGCAGTGTGTTCCCAAAAATCTGAACCCAGTAAGCAAAATAACATTTTCGGACATTGAAGTTCATATGAAGTCAATATGTCGATGAAACTTCGTAAATCAACTTGAGCTGTCCGGCCATTACCAAGAACCACATACCGGAATTGTAACAGGGTCGTTAAAATTTCTTCCCCAACCTAGCTCAATATCTAGGCGTCGGATAAGAACGAGAATAATGCGTCCATAAAGTGAGCATTAGACATGCTAACTTAATACGTTTGTAGGGGCAACAATTTTGATTACATTTATAATTTATCACTCTCACGTGCCAATAGAGAACCAATGGTGTGCAACCTTTTTGTAGCATTTCTGACAATGCAAAAATATTTTCATCCATATCTCAGAGTTCTAAAACTGGGACCAGGAACTCAGTTGCTGTACAACAACAGCAGCTAGATACTAGTCAGATGAGAAGCAAGCTCATATAGCCAGTTAGCTAGCCAACAAGACTGTAATATAGCTGTATAGATCGTAGACACAACTCAATGTTGACAATATATCCTATCTAGCAACATTCTTCCATGAAGTAAAGTTCATAGTCAACACCAAACTTTGGGAAACCGGCACACTGCTAACTTATAATACATGCAATGAGTAGGTGTCCACTTTGACTTCCTTTGTGTCAGAAAAAAGTTGCTTTCAGAACAATTATTATTGATTGAAAATAAAAAAAGGTTTTGCTCTCGACAAAAATACACAAATGTACCTCCATAGCATACAACAATTTGCCTGTGAATAACCACACCTTCATAAAAACGTGCTACTGTATGCAGAATTCTTGACGCACAACCGAAGATGCTGCCATATCCTGCCAGCACGCCCACAAGCGAGCCAGAGGGAAAGGAATGAGATGGGAACAGCAATTTTTTGCAAGTTGGGGAGGAGGGCTAATAGCTGAAGAATAGACTATTCAGCCTTTACTAAAGAATGGTCTAATAGCGGGAAAAAAAACTCCTATCACAGACCAGATTTTCCCTAACGACCAAGCTTGCTACTCAATGTAATAAAGTTTATTTTCAAATACGTTACCTTACACGTTATGTTGGCTGACAATTTGTTAGCTATGCTGTCCTTACGAACCACATAGCATATCATTATAGCAGTATGTACCGGTACGTTAGCTAGCTACCTAATGTTAGTAGTTATACATCAAACTTACCAGTATATTAACTATAGGCTATCTAACTACCCAATGTTTATTGACTTGATTATTACTACGAGACAAAACCGCTCGATCAATCAAGCGTGATGGTCTTGTAAGTATAAAAGCTAAGCTTGCTTTCATAATTTAAAAAAGCTTTTCAAAGGTAATGGAATGTCATTAGTGTGGTGTGTGAAGAATCCAATACATTAACTTGTATGCAGGACAAATCCTATTATTGTGGGAGCACCTCCTCTAAGAGTATGAATTAGGCTGTTTGAGAAGGTTTAAACCCTAATTCATCAATTGTATTTATTTAACCTTTATTTAACCAGGAAGGGCTCATTGAGATTTGAAATCTCTTTTTCAAGAGCCTCCTGGCCAAGATAGGCAGCACCAAGTCATTACACAATTACTGACAGACAACATGAAAAACTACAGGTATCTAGTAAAAAAAACATAGAATTCACAAGGGTTTAACAAAATCATAAAACAGCAAATTAGAAACATTGACAGGTCAGGGAATCAGTCTCAAAATCCTTCCTCAATGATTTAAAAACACCAATCGGGACAAGTTCTTCCAGTTTAAAAGTATTTTGGAACGTCAGTGGTAGACGTCAGTGGTAGACATTCCAAGCTGATGGCAGTGTACATAAAAGCCCTTTAACCAAAGTCCTGCAAACAGAAGAGTACCCACCGCATTTCTGAACAATAAAAATGACAAAATAAAATTGTAGTAAACCCATAAGCAACCTGCATACACATTGTTTGAAGTACAATAGACCAACATAGCTACTGTAGTAGGTCAAAGCTGTGTGCTGAAAAACCTTGGTAGAGCATGGGTGTAATAGGCATTGTGGTGCTCATGTGAATGTTCTTGCTTTTTCGGCTTCAGAGGCATCCCTACTTCTCAATTAAAATGTAGTGTTTTAAAGATAAAGATATTAGCGATTGCAACATTATGCACATCTTGAAGATGACAGGTTGATAAATGAATAGCAATGGCTCTTGGATTTTTTTTCTCTCTCCCTCCTCCTCTCTCTTTCTCTCTCCATTGTGGGAGAGCGCATCGATAATGGATTCTACAAAAGTAGAATTTAAGTTTCTGTATTTATGGTAATGAAGGCCTAACACAGGGGAGAGATAAATCAAGTTATGGCATTGCCAAGGTGGCAACATCCCAAGGCTGAGTATGGAACATAGACCGTTACCCCAAAATCCAAATCCATCATAGAACAAAAACAGGTGGCTTCCCCAGAAAGCCTTTAGACAAGTAGGGATGCCACTGAGGCTGCTTTAATTGAGTTTAGACCACGGCTGTGCTTAGTTTGCATGCCAAGCAGAGAGAGAAAATGAAAAATAAATGGAAACAACACAACGAAAACAGGAAACAAGAATGGGTAGTTGTGCCAGTACACGTTGCCTGCGCCATGATATTCTTTCCTGCTTCTTTGAATAGTTTGTGCCAACTTCTCCAAGTGGAAGAGTGTTTTTGAACATGTTTTATGTGATCAAAGTAGTAAACGAGTGATTTTTATTTTTTTTTTAATTTAAAATGGTTGACTCAACCTTTTGGCACCCATACTGTAGGCCTACTTGGCCTATTGACAAGCAGACATTTGCATTCATTGGCAGCGCTCCTTCACAGTGTCTCCTTCCTAAAATGGATCTAAAATTACATTTTAACACAGAAAATGACTCAGACTCTCTATAACCATCATCACTAATGATGACCTGGCCTTTCATACTCGGCTCCCAGGCAACAAATTTGCAGACATTTCGGAATACAAACCGCCATTCAGACAGACATGACATTGACTTCCAGGATAGAATTCATGTTTGAGAGTGTCAAACTTTAGTCAATTTCCTTGTTGTCGGGTGGTGGAAGAGGGTCACCATTTAAGAAAACCTTTCTGAGGCGTTGCCCTCTCCCATCGCATTGGGTTACCATGTAAATCTTGCCCTCCCTGGGAGAGACTAGTATAGCAGAGTTGGAGTAACTAATTGTCTCCTGACTCTAAGATAAATGCAGACATTACACTCTCCCAACTCTTGTGTGAATTACACTTGATCACAGTTAGGCATTCCGATTAGCACTGAACAGTTTTAATCCAGGAGCAAAACCTTATTCTTCTCTACTGCCCAAAAAGTAATTACAGTCTAGGAACGTTAAATAGACTGTTTACTGAATATGCAGTATCAGTTCATCTTGTGGAATAGGTAATTGCCATTTTACAGTAAGTTTGACCTTTACTCTTCCAATGTCAGGGAATTGTTACCATGCAGCAGCTACAGGATGATAGAGTGTAGCTTCTACATAGTCTGCCATTTCCTGTATTAATATATCATTCTGCTGAGGATACCACTAACATGCTGACCACACCGCTCGCGTCGCGTGCTCGAGTATTGCAGAATAATATATGTTATTCTATCAGATGAACTTAGGTCCACACTCCGGTCGGTTGTAGTAATGCTGTAAAGTTGGTTGCTAACTGCCATATAAAGTCCAAAGAAGAAAAAGAGCCTGAAGGAAGGAGAGATGACGAGAAACAAATTTGTTTTACCGTTTTGTCTGTGGATTAATTTATATACCAACATGTGATTTGATTTGATACCAGGACAAATTAGCTAGCAACAGCAAGCTAGCAAGCTAAATTGCTATAAATGTTTAATGCTTTTGACCTGTCCCCAAATTAATATAATTGGTTTAGAGTTTGTTTTGATATTTCAACCTGCGTGTCCTGATCGCTTCTGGTGTGGGTGAACAAAATCAACGTGCGCACGATGGCGTGTTAGATGAGGGCGTGTGACATACACTGAGTGTACAAAACATTAAGAACTCTTTCCATGACAGACTGACCAGGTGAAAGCTATGATCCCTTATTGATGTCACTTGTTAAATCCACTTCAATCAGTGAGGATGAAGGGGAGGAGACAGGTTAAATAATCTTTTTTAAGACAATTGAGACATGGATTGTATATGTGTGCCATTCAGAGGGTGGATGGGCAAGACAAAAGGTTTAAGTGCCTTTGAACAGGGTATGGTAGTAGGTGGCACGCGCACCGGTTGTGTCAAGAACTGCAACGATGCAGGATTTTTCATGCTCAACCATTTCCCATGTGTGTCAATAATGGTCCACCACCCAAAGGACATCCAGCCAACTTGACACAACTGTGGGAATCATTGGAGTGAATATGGGCCAGCATCCCTGTGGAATGCTTTGGCACATTGTAGAGTCCATGCAACTCAATATTAGGAAGGTGTTCTTAATGTTTTGTACACTCAGTGTATATCAAATACCATCTTGAGATCATTAGTAATTATGCAATGTTGCTAGAAATAAATACAGTGAGGGATACAAGTATTTGATCCCCTGCTGATTTTGTACGTTTGCCCACTGACAAAGAAATGATCAGTCTATAATTTTAATGGTAGGTGTATTTGAACAGTGAGAGACAGAATAACAACAAAAAAAAGCATGTGAAAAATGTTATAAATTGATTTGCATTTTAATGAGGGAAATAAGTATTTGAACCCCTCTCAATCAGAAAGATGTCTGGCTCCCAGGTGTCTTTTATACAGGTAACGAGCTGAGATTAGGAGCACACTCTTAAAGGGAGTGTATAAAAGACACCTGTCCACAGAAGCAATCAATCAATCAGATTCCAAACTCTCCACCATGGCCAAGACCAAAGAGCTCTCCAAGGATGTCAGAGACAAGATTGTAGACCTACACAAGGCTGGAATGGGCTACAAGACCATCGCCAAGCAGCTTGGTGAGAAGGTGATAACAGTTGGTGCGATTATTCGCAAATGGAAGAAACACAAAAGAACTGTCAATCTCCCTCTGCCTGAGGAATCAGCCCAGAACTACACGGGAGGATCTTGTCAATGATCTCAAGGCAGCTGGGACCATAGTCACCAAGAAAACAATTGGTAATACACTACGCCGTGAAGGACTGAAATCCTGCAGCGCCCGCAAGGTCCCCCTGCTCAAGAAAGCACATATGCATGCCCGTCTGAAGTTTGCCAATGAACATCTGAATAATTCAGAGAACAACTGGGTGAAAGTGTTGTGGTCAGATGAGACCAAAATGGAGCTCTTTGGCATCAACTCAACTCGCCGTGTTTGGAGGAGGAGGAATGCTGCCTATGATCCCAAGAACACCATCCCCACCGTCAAACATGGAGGTGGAAACATTATGCTTTGGGGGTGTTTTTCTGCTAAGGGGACAGGACAACTTCACCGCATCAAAGGGACAATGGACGGGGCCATGTACCGTCAAATCTTGGGTGAGAACCTCCTTCCCTCAGCCAGGGCATTGAAATGGGTCGTGGATGGGTATTCCAGCATGACAATGACCCAAAACACACGGCCAAGGCAACAAAAGAGTGGCTCAAAAAGAAGCACATTAAGGTCCTGGAGTGGCCTAGCCTAGCAAGGGGGTGTCAGAGCCTGTTTCCTCACAGACTGCAGGGAAAGGAGAGGATGGAGCCATGTGATTGAGCCGTTCTGACACCCCCAAGGTAATTTTTTATTATTTCCTTCCATCCCAGTGCTCTCAGCAGCACCTGTGAGAGGAAATCCTTCTAAATTGAAGCCTGCGATTGGTCGGCTATGCTGGCAGCAGCCCTCTCTATTACCTAAGCAAAGCATTTAATCACTGTTCATATAAAAAGGCTTGGCTAAGGGTGAGGTTTGGGAGGGCGTGGAGACAGGGCTCCCACTGTGGTTCTGGATGTACAGTTGTCACGCCCTGGCCATAGAGAGCCCTCTGGGTTCTTTATGGTGTGTTAGGTCAGGGCATGACTAAGGGTTTCTAGAGTTTTCTATGTTTTGGTTTTGTGTGGTACCCAATTAGAGGCAGCTGTTGTTCGTTGCCTCTAATTGGGAATCCTATATAGTTTGTTCATTCCCCCACCTGGGTTGTGGGTGATTATACTGTGTTTGGGTGTATGTGCTGTGTGCGCTAGACCGTGTCAGATCTTTGTGCTTTGTTTATTTTGTGAGTTTCATTTCTATAAAGAAGTGGAACTCAACACACGCTGCGCCTTGGTCCTCTCCTTCAGACGATCGTGACAGAATCACCCACCACCAAAGGACCAAGCAGCGTGCCCAGGCGCAGGAGGAGAAGGTATTCTGGACCTGGGAGGAGATAATGGGGGGTTGTGAGACCCTTCCTTGGCGGGAGTCGCCAAGGAGAACGGGGGGACAGCGAAGACGCCATGGTCCGCGGCCACAGCAGTCCCAGGATTGTTTTGGGGGAGGGTACATGGTGCCAGCTCCACGCACCAGGCCTCCAGTGTGCTCTCTCAGCCCGGTGCGTCCTGTGCTGGTTCCCTGCACTCATCCTGAGGTGCGTGTCGTCAGTCCGGGGAGACCTACGCCGGCTCCACGCACCCGGAGTCCAGTGAGCCTCCCCAGCCTAGTACGTCATGTGGCAGCTCCCTGCACTCGCCCTGAAGAGCGTGACAGCAGTCCGGTGAGACCTGCGCCAGAATAGAGGAGTATAAAGGAGTTTTGGGAGGGATGTAAAAGAGAGGTACGTCCAGTGTGCTCTCTTAGCCCTGTGCGTCCTGTGCCAGCTCCCTGCACTCGCCCTGAGGTACGTGTCGTCAGTCCGGTGAGACCTACGCCGGATTCATGCACCCGGAGTCCAGTGCGCCTTCCCAGCCTGGTGCGTCCTGTGCCAGCTCCCCACACGCGCCCTGAGGTGCGAGTCATCAGTCCGGTGAGACCTGTGCCGGCTCCTCGCACCAGACCTTCAGTGCGCCCTCTCAGTCCGGTGACTCCTGTGCCGGCTTCCCACACTCGCCATGAGGTGCGTGTAATCAGTACGATGAGACCTACGCCAGCTCCACGCACCAGGCGTCCAGTGCGCCTCTTCAGTCTGGTGAATCCTGTTCCGGCTCCACGCACCAGGAGTCCAGTGCGCCTTCTCAGTCCGGTGAATCCTGTTCCGGCTCCACGCACCAGGAGTCCAGTGCGCCTTCTCATTCCGGTAAAACCTGTTCCGGATCCACGCACCAGGAGTCAACACACGCTGCGCCTTGGTCCTCTCCTTCAGACGATCGTGACAACAGTACCATGGGTTTCACAACTTTAGAATTGGGGAATTGGCTACTTTACACAGTAGGGTTTGACTGTTTCCTGATTAGCACCCTATGCTAATCAGGAATTTAGATTCCCACATCTGCCACAATAAAAGTAAAAAGGAGGTAATTGTTCCTATGTCTTAGCTACCTCTCAATAGCATTTCAATAAAGCATTTGTACAGAGAACAGTAAAACATGCCTTTATTATTATTTTCCTGAATGGACTGAATATGTTGATAATCTTTGTATCATGCCCAGACGCAGACCCTTCAGCCTTCAGCCCTAGTCCAAGAAACATCCATAATCTCACACCAACCAACTGACAAAACACACAATAAAGAAATTGGATGATTCATACAAAACCAAGATAAATATCTTGGCGGGTGAATGAAATTAACATACTGCATGGTGAGGAGAGAATTATCTGATCAACCAGATGGCCAAGAGAAGCAGGAATCTGCCATCAAGCTGAGAAGGACCCCAGTCACATTCTTATGGAAGAACAGAAATGAAATACAGACTCCTGGCACTAATAAAATAAATATGTGGGAGATAAATCATGATCCCATAATCAGGTTTTGTCATGGAATAATTAGATTTACAACATAATGTGAAGGCAATACATCTTTGTAAGCAATAACCACTTTTTCAACATAGTGTTTGATAATGGGAGACTGCAATGTAGCCAACGTGTCTCTTCTGCTTATGTCTCTTCCCTGTGCTTATGTGCACTTTGTGCCCAAATTAATTTACTCATTAATAACCCACTTTAGCAAGCAGTTCCCCCACTCATGGCCCAACATGCTTCCCTCAGCTTTAATGGCAGGCCAATTATGAATGGTAGATGGGTAACTAATATGAGAAACTCCTTCTAATCGGATTCCTGGAAAGCTCACACATCTCCTGTCTGCTTTATGATGATCCAAGATGAGTAGGATATAGAATAGCTTCACCACCACCACTATAGTGGCTGCAATTATTTTGAAAATCAAATGTAAATTCTCCTCCTTGCCTTCTTGCAGAAGCCTCACACTTCTTCCTGAGGCTCTGTTATTAAGGAGAAAATAAAAGTCTGACGTGTTACTATTTTCCTTTTTTATTTAGCAAACATTTGTCTTACTTTTTAACTCTGCTTTGTTGGGAATGGGATCGTAAGTAAGCATTTCACTGTAAAGTCTACACCTGTTGTATTCAGAGCATGTGACCGATAAAATTTGATTTTATTTAATTTTGAGAAAATATGACCTGTCTGCAGTCATAGACATAGGTCTATCGATTGTTCTAGGCCAGACACTTCTGATCTTTCACTAAATAAACACATTATCAAACAAATAGCCAAAATAGAGACTGACTGTTCATTAGACTGACAGATAAACACTGTTGAAAATGAAGGCAAATGGCCAAAAATGTTCTCCCCATATTTATTTTTGTAATATATATTTATTTAAAAAGAATACTTACACCCCCAACATCAACGACAGGCACAGGTACACCTGCTCCCACCCGTATCTCTAATGCCCACATCACTCTCCGCCACATGGCCTCAAACTGCACCATTTTGTTTCTCTCCGTCGCCCGCGCACTTTCAACATTTAAATAATTAAGCATTTGACCTTTCCATTGGGTTAACGATGGAGAATTGGTTGTTTTCCAGTTTAAAAAAAATTAAAAATCAAGTTGATTGAGAGGAAAGCATAGTCCAACCCATTATTTATCCCACTGCACCCTCATATGACATGTAGTCAAATATGCAGACAGACGGATTAAAAGTACATTTACGCCGCTTCAAGGTGCGGGACTCGAACCCGGAAGCTTATAAAAAATCCGGCTATGCCCTGCGACGAACCATCAAACAGGCAAAGCGTCAATACAGGGCTAAGACTGAATCGTACTACACCGGCTCTGTTTGCAGCCTCGCTACTGTATATAGCCTAGCTGTATATAGCCTAGCTGTATATAGCCTAACTGTATATAGCCTAGCTTTTTTTTTTTTTACTGTCTTTTTACTGATGTTTTTATTTCTTTACTTACCTATTGTTCTCATAATAAAAAAAATTCACTGTTGGTTATAGCCTGTACACCTGTTATATTCGGCGCACGTGACAAATAAACTTTGATTTGATTCTGACAGACAACTTTCTAACTCTGCCAATAACTTTTGGACTTCGTAGCATTCCCAGAAGGCATGGATTATTGAGTCATTGTTAGTGTTACACTTAAGACTCAGCCGTGTGAATTTTGTCTTTAGTTTACACTGGATTATGCATACATTTTAGTTTAACTGTAATTTCGTTAGTTATGTCCCAAGGAAGGATACATGTAACTTATGAGTGTACATACTGTTGTCTGTAATCAGATCTCTGCACTGCATTCTACTACCTCACCATTAGCCCACTCTGGATGTTGCCATTTCCATTACCACTGAAAGTGTGTTTATGTGTGAGGAGGAGCTCTCAATCTCTCAGCAAGTGGCATTTCATATTTCATTAGATTGATCCTACATCATTGGGTTGCTGTAAGCTAAGTCAATAATCCGCCAGATCGCTTGTCTGGGGCGCAGTTGGGCTTTGGCAACATTTTGGCTGTTAGAACCTTCATTAAAGACATCATGGTCACAGCATCTGGGAAGATGACAAGCAATAGAAAGACGAACAATTTATGCTGATTTTATTTGTCTACAAAGTGTTATTGCATGTGTAAGACAAAGCACAGTATAATTTGCCTTTTTTAACCAACTAAGCATGTGCCATATCTCATATATTTCATATGTTGTTTTCATATTTTTTCATACCCACTGGATTGCAGTCTTAAAGTATTTATTTCTATGTATCAAAGTTAAAACAAACTCAGTAACTCATAGAAATGCTGATTATTACTGGCCCAATATAAATTACAAGTGAATATTTAGACTTACATGTTATTTAGAACTCTACAAGAATAATTATGGGGCATTGGCAAAGCAACACATGGAAACACTTTATTTGGATAGTCCCAAGTAGATGGTTTGTAGCTGGTTTGTAAATAGAGTTTGAGTTCTTGCTCACAGATAAACTGAAGAAATGCAGGATTTACACCACTTAAAATGTGTACTACATGGCATAAAGTGAATACAGAACACTTAAAACATAACTTAGTTTTTCACAATTCCTGACATTTAATTGTAGTAATTCCCTGTCTTAGGTCAGTTAGGATCACCACTTTATTTTAAGAACGTGAAATGTCAGAATAATAGTAGAGAGAATGATTTATTTCAGCTTTTATTAATTTCATCACATTCCCAGTGGGTCAGAAGTTTACATACACTCAATTAGTATTTGGTAGCATTGCCTATAAAATGTTTAACTTGGGTCAAACGTTTCGGGTAGCCTTCCACAAGCTTCCCACAATAAGTTAGGTGAATTTTGGCCCATTCCTTCTGACAGAGCTGGTGTAACTGAGTCAGGTTTGTAGGCCTCCTTGCTAGCATACACTTTTTCAGTTCTGCCCACAAATTCTCTATAGGATTGAGGTCAGGGCTTTGTGATGGCCACTCCAATACCTTGACTTCGTTGTCCTTAAGCCATTTTGCCACAACTTTGGAAGTATGCTTGGGGTCATTGTCAATTTGGAAGACCCATTTGCGACCAAGCTTTAACTTCCTGACTGATGTCTTGAGATGTTGCTTCAATATATACACATAATTTTCTTTCCTCATGATGCCATCTATTTTGTGAAGTGCACCTGTCCCTCCTGCAGCAAAGCACCCCCACAACATGATGCTGCCACCCCCGTGCTTCGCGGTTGGGATGGTGTTCTTCGGCTTGCAAGCCTCCCCCTTTTTCCTCCAACATAACGATGGTCATTATAGCCAAACAGTTCTATTTTTGTTTCATCAGACCAGAGGACAGTTCTCCAAAAAGTACAATCTTTGTCCCCATATGCAGTTGCAAACCGTAGTCTGGCTTTGTTATGGCGGTTTTGTAGCAGTGGCTTCTTCCTTGCTGAGCGGCCTTTCAGGTTATGTCGATATAGGACTTGTTTTACGATAGATATAGATACTTTTGTACCTGATTCCTCCAGCATCTTCACGAGGTCCTTTGATGTTGTTCTGGGATTGATTTGCACATTTCACACCAAAGTACATTCATCTCTAGGAGACCGAACGCGTCTCCTTCCTGAGCAGTATGACGGCTGCGTGGTCCCATGGTGTTTATACTTGCGTACTATTGTTTGTACAGATGAACGTGGTACCTTCAGCCGTTTGGAAATTGCTCCCAAGGATGAACCAGACTTGTGGAGGTCTACAATTTTTTCTGAGGTGCTGATTTCTTTTGATTTTCCCATGATGTCAAGCAAAGAGGTACTGAGTTTGAAGGTAGGCCTTGAAATACATCCACAGGTACACCTCCAATTGACAAAAAAATGTCAATTAGCCTATCAGAAGCTTCTAAAGCCTTGACATAATTTTCTGGAATTTCCCAAGCTGTTTAAAGGCACAGTCAACTTAATGTATGTAATCTTCTGACCCACTGGAATTGTGATGCAGTGAATTAATCTGTCTGTAAACAATTGTTGGAAAAATTACTTGTGTCATGCACAAAGTAGATGTCCTAACCGACTTGCCAAAACTATAGTTTGTTAACAAGACATTTGTGGAGTGGTTGAAAAATGAGTTTTAATGACTCCAACCTAAGTGTATGTAAAGTTCCTCTTCATCTGTAGGTATTCCTCCTATCCAGGATAGGGCAGTCTGTCGTGCAATGGAGATTGCTTCAAACGTGAATCTATTAGGGCGGTATGCAAATTGAAGTGTTTTTGGGATATGAAGAGGGACTTTATCGAACAAAACGACCATTCTTTGTGTTCCTGGGACCCTTGTGATTGCAAACAGAGGAAGATCTTCAAAGGTAAGTTATTTATTTTATCGCTATTTCTGATTTTTGTGACGCCTGTGCTGGTTTGAAAAATATGTGTATGCTGGATGTATGCGGGGCGCTGTCCTCAGACAATCAAATGCTATGCTTTCACCGTAAAGTCTATTTTAAATCGGACAAAGCGGTTCGATTACCAAGATTCTAAGCTAAAGAATGGTGTACAACACTTATATTTTCATGAATGTTTAATATTAATATTTTTGACATTTTAATTTGGCGCTCTGCATTTCACCGGATGTTGTCATAGGTGGACCGCTAGCGTCCCACCGATCCCTAAGAAGTTTTAACCCTGTCCCTAACCCTTATTGTAAACCTAACCCTAACATCATAACACTAACCTTAAAAAGCATTTGCTTATGAACTGTCACATCTGCTCCTGCCACGCCCTCTAGTGCTCATCCTGTGTCTCCTTGACCTGCCGCCACTCCCCCAGTGCTCTCTCCTTCTCCCTCTCTGTGTGTGTATGATTGTGTGGGTGGAGACAGGTGTGCTGGAGTCAGAGCAGATCCCCACCAGCTGCAACCTGTTCCATAATCAAGGCCTCTACAAATACTCAGTCCTGCCACTTCCACACTGCCATATTCTAATCTCTGTTCAGTCAGTCCATGTTTCTAGCTGTTTGTTCCTGTTGACCTGGTGTGCCTGTTTTCCCTTGCCTGATGCTGTTTTCCTCTTCGCTACAGTTCTGCCTGCTCTGACTCTGGTCCCTGTCTCCAGTCCGACTTCTCATCAGTCCTGCTGCTCTGTCCTGGATTCCCCACTCTATGCTCCCTTGGATTCCCCTCCGGACCTGCTTACCCTGTCCCAACACCTCTCGCTCCAGCCTCAGCCTCCGCACCTGGTTTCCGGCAACCCGCCCGAGTTTCCCCTGGCCTGCACTCAATCTTCCCCCCGTGTTTCAATAAATACGGTACCTTTGTTACCTCATCCCAGTCTCCACGTCTGAGTCTGCTCTTGGGTTCGCCTGTTCCACTCCGCGTGACATGAACAGACAGTATGACCATCTGTAGACCATCTGTATGGAACTATCCAAACTAAGTGTGAACCAACACACTTCAGAACTGTTTTGTTTAAATGGCAAAAAAGACTAAATGTCCAGATAAATATGCAGTGCAGTAAAAAGTCACTGAGTGAGTATCCTCTCAGGGGACAGCAGTGATAGTCACGTCAGGAGATTTCTGTGCCACCAAAAGGTCATAATTAGCAAGGACACTTTTATAGCATTTGTGTCCATGGCTCAGTAGATCCTGACCAGGACTAGTAGAGGCAGAACACAGCCCATGACAGCTGAACAAATGAAGAACTAAGGTAGCAAGCAGCACCCACACAAAGGCTATACACCAAGGGAAGGAGCTTTATTCATCTTTCTCGCTCTCTCTCTCTCTCTCTCTCTCTCTCTCTCTCTCGCTCTCTCTCGCTCTTTCTCGCTCTCTCTCTCTCTCTCTCTCTCTCATATATATATATGTATTACCTCCTTCCTCCATGATACTCAGTAATGGAGCTGTCAAGTCCCAAATAGGGCATGGGAATTGGCCAAACTAAATATGAATAATCCCTATGGGTCCATTGGGATTAAGCGGGGCTATTTTACCCCTGGATCCGTCCGGATTGGAGCACAGGGAGGAATTTAATACTATGGGGTCTGTGCTGTAGGCCATGATGACATCCTGTCCTGTAAAACTGGAATGGCTGCGGTTAATTTGGTGTAAGTAGGGTGAGAGGGTGACTGACGGGGGTAAAGTAATCAGGCAAAGTGGGGACACTATTATGCAATACTCATTTGACCCAGCAAGGCCATGGGTCTCTTAGATCTCTGTTGGTTTCTGCTATGTTGGCAATATAAGAAAACCATGTGGTGCCACTTAAAAGACACCCACTAATCAAAATATTGAGGTAAATATTATCTGTGGCCATTGAAATGTGTTTTAAAAAAGGCTATTGTGCTATTGGGAGGCAATTTGTATTACTATTTACTGAAAAGGATGACTTAATTTCTATTTTCAACCATACACTTTCACTATTGGCTATCCACTATGTCTGTTAAGTTGTTGATGTTGTTGTTGTTGATAATCAACCATTTATTATACCGCTTACCATTTATCATACCAATCAAACTCAATAACAAATGCTGATGTTCCTGACTACTACACCCTGATCCTGCATTATTATACAGCACAGAGTGTACTTGCAAAGTTTTTGTGCACTTTTTGTGCCCCAGAAGTGTACTAATATGGCTGGGTCTAGGCCCTATTAAAATGACTGTGTCTAATCCAGTATACAGTGGTTGCTCTCTATTAGGCTGGTGTGAATGGCAGGCGGTTAAGACCCTGGCTCTCTTCTAAAGTCTCTGAGGGAATACAATAGGCAGGAGCAGACATTTCACAACTCTACCCGCCCCAAAAACTGCTACCCCCTTTGAACAGCCCCAGTCCATCCAGTATACAGTGGTTGCTCTCTATTAGGCTCGTGTGAATGGCAGGCAGTTAAGACCCTGGCTCTCTTCTAAAGTCTCTGAGTGAATACAATAGGCAGGAGCAGACATTTCACAACTCTGCCCGCCTCAAAAACTGCTACCCCCTTTGAACAGCCCCAGTCCACATTGCAAGAAGGGAATTTAATGCTTTTAAAATCAAGTTGCTTTTTACCCAGACTCCATCCTCCCCATCTCTGAGAGGGGTTTTTGTGTTGAAAATGGTGTTGAAACCTGAGCCACTGAAAGGATGTCCCCCTGCAAAATTGTCTGTGAAGGGCAGCAGAGAGACAGAGTGAAAGAGAGAGATTTAAAGAGAGAGAGAGAGATTTAGACGAGAAAAAAGAGAAAGAGGAAGAAAGCGTGAAAGAAAGAAAGAGAAAGAGAGAGAGAACGAAAGAGAGAAATTAAACATCACTGGCAGGCTCTGTGTTAACGCTGGAGGGGCCAGCAGACTTTGAACTGACTGGATCAGGAGAGTTAGGGAATCAAGGAGAGACCCCAGGGAGATGAGAGAAAAGTTTCACCTGCTGCTACTGTCAGACTTTGACAATGTGCTGTACACAACATTAGAGTTAGGACACATGGAGAGACGGGATGAATACCAGAAGAGATAAAGTTAATTCAAATGAACCAACTTCCAAAGCTTGTAAAAAAAAATGTTGTGTCTTACTGTCAGAAATATGTGAATTGGAGTGAGAAACAGTAAAGCACTCTGTGATAACTGTTGATGTAAAATGACTTTTTATTTGATTGATTAAGAAGCTTCAACTATGCCCAAGATCATAAAGTCCATGTACTTAACATGATGTCCTCTATATGTTGTCCTCTTATCACAGGACAACAGATTTGCAGGGACAGTATGTACAGTATTTCTGTACCTCACTATTAAATGAATGAGGAACAAGGGCATCAGCCCAGGGACATTATTATTACAATCCAACAATGACCTAATAAGAGTAGTTTCCAATGAGATAGAGGGTATGTCCACTTGAGACATATTCCTTCTGAAATCTTTTTTCCAGAGACATCATGTTTATAATTCTCCTTGGCTGTAATTCCTCTTTTAGGGTTATCTAAGAAACCTGTGCATGCCTGTTTCTTTAGCGTTTAACTGCATATGATATCCAGTTAAATGCTACCTGTGTTATCTTAATGTGCATCACTGAGATTAGGGGGAACCTTGCATGTATGAAATAGCTTTGCGTCGTGGAGTAAGAGCCGAATGACTGAAAGGTAAAGGTCAAGAAAAAAAGAAACAGAGATGTGACACAGAATGCTGTTTTTCATATGGATCTTTGAGAAATTAAATGTCTCAATGCATTGGAGAGTTTAATGGAAAATGCTGCTAGATGTATAACTTGGTATGGGTGCAATACAATGAAGGAACCATAAATCCTTTGGTGCACAGCTTAAAAGTATATCTTTCCAAAACACAGAATCAAGGGGAGGGCATGAATCAAATCAAAGTTTATTGGTCATGAACACAGTTTAGCAGATGTTATAGCGGGTGCAGCTACATTTTTGTTACTAGCTCCTAACAGTGCAGGAAAATGTCAAACAAGTAAACAAATAATAAACGTCAGAATGAATCCAATTAACAACCCAAATAATAAATAATTCAAATTCAATCCATCTGTATATACAGTCGTGGCCAAAGGTTTTGAGAATGACACAAATATACATTTTCACAAAGTCTGCTGCCTCAGTTTGTATGATGGCAATTTGCATATACTCCAGAATGTCATGAAAAGTGATCAGATAAATTGCAATTAATTGCAAAGTCCCTCTTTGCCATGCAAATGAACTGAATCGCCAAAAAAACATTTCCACTGCATTTCAGCCCTGCCACAAAAGGACCAGCTGACATCATGTCAGTGATTCTCTCGTTAACACAGGTGTGAGTGTTGACGAGGACAAGGCTGGAGATCACTCTGTGATTGAGTTCAAATAACAGACTGGAAGCTTCAGCTTTGACATTTATTTTACTAGGCAAGTCAATTAAGAACAAATTCTTATTTTCAATGACGGCCTAGGAACAGTGGGTTAACAGTCTGTTCAGGGGCAGAATGACAGATTTGTACCTTGTCAGCTCGGGGAATTGAACTTGCATCCTTTCTGTTACTAGTCCAATGCTCTAACCACTACCCTGCCGCTTGAAATTATACTTCAGTTTTCCAACATCTGTAACATCTGACAAAAATATCTAAAAACACTGAAGCAGCAAACTTTGTGGAAATGTGTATTTGTGTCATTCTCAAAACCTTTGGCCACGACTGTACATAAAAAATATATAGTAAGAATGATATGTACAGCAATAGATATACAGTGAGCTACAGTATGTCAAGAATACAGTATATGAAAACACCTTGTGAAAAACAGTATATGTGAGTACAGGAGTCTGCTTGTGTAGGAGGTGTGTGTGTGTGAGAGAGCTTGTGTGAGTCTAACTTTGTCTCTTACTACAGGAGATGGCATGATGGCTGTTCAACAGAGATAGAAGCTGTTTTTCAGTCTTTCGGAACCCAGCTTTGATGCACCAGCTTTGATGCTCCGGGGGACCTTCAAACAAGTCTTGAGAGGCATGTGGGCATCCTAGAGCACAACAACTGGCATGTTCGTGTTCATGAGAGTAACACCTTTACATATGGGGGTCATATTAGGGTGTAGCCCAAACTGTTCGGACGCTACAGACAGAATATGGCAGATCGGATGTACTGACTTCAGACAAGTCCCAAGACGCTTGTGGGGCGCTACATTTTTGGCACTAAACAGTCTCCATTTATACTTTCATTACTTGTTTCAACTGGTACCGTGGGACCTTCAGACGAGTCTTGTGAGGCCTGGGGATGTCCTAGTGCACAACAACAGACATCATTGTTTTCGTGATCTAATCTTTAGAGCGGTAGAGGGGTCATAAGTCTAATCTTTAGAGGGGTAGAGGGGTCATAATAGTTTGTAGGCAAAACCTTTCGAACTCTACAGGCAATTTTGTGAATAGACCAATTTTCAAGATGTCTCATTGTCTGACAAACACCGCTCAACATCGTTTTAGAGAATTTGGCCTCACAACCACAGACCGTAACCACGCCAGCCCAGGACCTTCACATCCGGCTTCTTCACCTGTGGGATTGTCTGAGACGAGCCACCCGGACAGTTGATGATTTTATGGAGATTTGAATTCACAGAGATCCTGAGGCCCGTTATCGTGCCATTTATCCGCCACCATCACCTCATGTTTCAGCATGATAGTGCACGGCCCCATGTCGCAAGGATCTGTACACAATTCCTGGAAGCTGAAAATGTCCCAGTTCTTCATTGGCCTGCATACATACCAGACATGTCACCCATTGAGCATGTTTGGGATGCTCTGGATTTACGTGTACGACAGCGTGTTCCAGTTCTCGCCAATACCCAGCAACTTTGCACAGCCATTGAAAAGGAATGGGACAACATTCCACAAGCCAATCAACAGCCTGATGAACTCTTTGCTAGGCGACATGTGGCTCTGCATGAGGAAAATGGTGGTTACACCAGACACAGACAGGTTTTCTAATCCACGCCTCAAGCTTTTTTTTTTTAAAGGTATCTATGACCAACAGATGCATGTCTGTATTCCGAGTCATGTGAAATCCATAGATTAGGGTATAATGAATTTATTTAAATTAAATTTCCTAATATGAACTGTAACTCAGTAAAATCTTTGAAATTGTTGCATGTTGCTTTAATATTTTTGTTCAGTGTATATGTATTCAATGCTCCCTCCTGCACATTTCCTCTGACACCTCTAAAGCCAGGCGTACACTACACAATTTTGGCCCGATTTAGCTATCCCAGGTTTTTGAGATCGGAAACAAAATCCCCATGTCATTGCCTACTCTCGGCGCGCGGCCGCCACCGACGCTCGTTTGATGTGATCGGGTCAGTGACACAATCTGACGGCTAACGATCCCGTCTTTGAGCCATCCCAGACGTCCTGATATTTTCAAACATGTTTGATTTTATCGGCACAAAATTTGCAATAATGTTGTAGTGTGAGATGTATAACAACACATTTTGAGAACGGTGATCAGCAAAAGTCAAACGAGAGTTTGCCAGAGAAGAAGCCAGTGAGATGGTGACGTTGTATCGCATCACCCAGAATTTGTAGACTGTCGAGCAGGAGCGTTGATTACTAGCTAGTTTGCATTTGTCCTAAAAGCTGAAGTGTCAAATCATTACATCTCTGAAGTTCACAAGCAATGTTATTTCATTCAAAATGTATTGGCTACATGTTTCAACTCTGAATGGCAAGCGTGAATGTTTGACTGAGGATGCTTTGAGTCACAGCTACGTTAACAATCTAATCAAATCCTGAAGCGGATCCTTTGTCCGAACCACCCAGGGCATTTGAACTGATTCCAGAGGCTGACCCAAAACAACGCAGACGGAGCGGTCTTCTGGTCAGACTTCGGAGGCGCGCACACCAGCCACCGCTTCCGAGTATATTACTTGCTAATGTCCAGTCTCTAGATAACAAGGTAGACGAAATTAGGGCTAGGGTTGCTTTCCAGAGAGACATCAGGGATTGTAACATACTGTTTCACGGAAATATGGCTCTCTCGGGATATGCTGTCAGAGTCGGTGCAGCCACCTGGATTCTTTGTACATCACGCCGACAGGAATAAACATCTCTCCGGGAAGAAGAAGGGCGGGGGTGTATGTTTCATGATTAACAACTCATGGTGTAATTGTAACAACATACAGGAACTCAAGCCCTTTTTTTCACCTGACCTAGAATTCCTCACAATCAAATGCCGACCATATTATCTACAAAGATAAATCTCCTCGGTTATCGTCACAGCCATGTATATTCCCCCTCAAGCCAATACCACGATGGCCCTCAAGGAACTCCACTGGACTTTATGCAAACTGCAAACCATATACAGTGGGGAAAAAAAGTATTTAGTCAGCCACCAATTGTGCAAGTTCTCTCACTTAAAAAGATGAGAGAGGCCTGTAATTTTCATCATAGGTACACTTCAACTATGACAGACAAAATGAGGAAAGAAAATCCAGAAAATCACATTGTAGGATTTTTAATGAATTTATTTGCAAATTATGGTGGAAAATAAGTATTTGGTCA
>QNTS01000083.1:1286056-1300203 GCA_003317085.1 Hucho hucho
TGACCAAATACTTATTTTCCACCATAATTTGCAAATAAATTCATAAAAAATCCTACAATGTGATTTTCTGGATTTTCTTTCCTCATTTTGTCTGTCATAGTTGAAGTGTACCTATGATGAAAATTACAGGCCTCTCTCATCTTTTTAAGTGAGAGAACTTGCACAATTGGTGGCTGACTAAATACTTTTTTTCCCCACTGTATCCTCAGATTGAATTTATTTTAGCTGGGGATTTTAACAAAGAAATATTGAGAACAAGGCTACCTTAATTGTATCAGCATATTGACTGTAGCACTCGTGCTGGAAAAACACTGGATCACTGCTACTCTAACTTCCGCGATGCATACAAGGCCCTCCCCCCATCTGACCACGACTCCATTTTGCTCTTCCCTTCCTATAGGCAGAAACTCAAACAGGATGTACCCGTGCTAAGGACTATTCAACACTGGTCTGGCCAATCAGAATCCATGTTTCGATCACGTGGACTGAGATATGTTTCAGGTAGCCTCCGAGAATAATATCGATGTATACACTGATTTGGTAAGTGAGTTTATAAGGAAGTGTATAGGAGATGTTGTACCTCTGGATGAGCATTTTCCTGTTTGCTTATGCCCGTATACAGCTTATTGAGTGAGGTCTTAGTGCCAGCATCGGTCTGTAGTGGTATATAAACAGCTACGACAAATATAGATGTAAACTCTCTTGGTAAATACTGTGGTCTTCAGTTTATCATGAGATGCTCTACCTCAGGCAAGCAAAACCTTGAGACTTCCTTAGATTTCTTGCACCTGCTGTTGTTTACAAATATTCATAGGCCGCCCGCCCCTTGTCTTACCAAAGGCCACTGTTCTATCCTGCCGAAAAAGCTTAAAACCAGCCAGCTGTATGTTAATCATGTCGTCGTTCAGTTTTTAATGTCTCGTTGGTAGGATATACGTGCTCGCAGTTCGTCTATTTTATTATCAAGTGATTGTACGTTGGCTAATAGGACCGATGGTAAAGGTAGATTACTCTCGGCGACGGATCCTTACAAGGTACCCGGATCGTCGTCCATCATATCTCTGTCTTTTCCTCCTGCAAATGACGGGGATGAGGGCCCTGTCGGGCATCCTTAGTAAATCCTTCCCGTCCGACTCATTGAAGAAGAAGAATTCCTCCAGTATGGGGTTAGTAATCGGTGCCCTGATATCAAGAAGATATTTTCTGTCATAAGACACGGTGGCAGAAACATTATGTACAAAATAAGTTACAAATTACGCAAAATAACATACACAATAGCACAATTGGTTACAGGATCGTAAAACGGCAGCCATCTCCTTCGGCGCTATTATTCATGATATCTTAAAAAAAAAAAAATAAGCTGCGGTAGAAAGGAAGCATGCTACATGGCAGACAAATCTTATGGCAGATGAAAGTTCACATGTTCCAAAAACATTTTGATAAGAAACAAAAAAACTTTCAAATGTCTCTCTTGTGAAGTAGTGATGTGTGACATACACCTAGCTTCTTGAAACAGGTCACATACTGCTTCAACAGCTTTTGACATGAGATCCTCTCTAAGCTTCATAGAAATATGATTATGAATATATACAGCAACACCTCCCCCATTGGCATTCCTTTCTCTTCTATATATGTTATAACCATGTATTGCTACCACTGTATCATCCAGGGAATTATCTAAGTGAGTTTCAAAGATAGCCAGTATATACAGTACCAGTCAAGGGTTTGGATACACCTACTTACATTGACCACCATTTGTACTGGAGTTGATATGATTTCCATGTCCTCTGTTGTGGATTATGACATGGAGCACAGGAGCACTAAAAGACCCAGGCTGTCAGTCTCTAAAACAGTTTGCAATGTTGCTGGAGATAATAATTGGACCCCTGTGGTTAGGGTGAAGTGCTGGTTGCTCCCACAGCAAGTCAAACTTGTCACAAAAAGAGACAATCTTGCTGTTGCTAACTTGCTTTAGGTACTCATTTAGGGCAAGTTGGCTGAAACGTTACGAACCCCTTCAATATCATGGGAGGGAGCCAGAGATAATTATTCTCTTCCCTGTGCTAACGAAGATGTGTAATATAATTCTGTAGTCCTCCCTCAGTTCCTCAGATCGCCTAAAGCGAAGGTTGTTAAAACCAACTTGAGTGATGACTTTTGGCAAGAATTGGCCAGAATCATGGGTAGGAGGGAGTTGATGTTTCGGACACGGACTCTCGGGTGACAGTGGACCTTAGTCGGTCCACAGATCGTAGGCAGGCCGATGGGTAAGGAAGAGGAGGAGCGGTATGGGGGCTTCGAGACAGGTTAAACTGACTCTCCGCACCAGCAGCAGTGGATGGCGTCGAAAGCCCGGTGAAGGTGGAGGAGGGCTTGAGTCAGTGACTTGCTGAACAGTGGTAACCGATGGGGAGGGTGCCACTGGTCGGCTGCCTGCTTAGAGCTGACTCCCGGGGCCGGTAGGTCTGCCTCAAGCGGGGCAAAGCTGTTAGATAGCTAGATTGGATCTTCCAGGATATATGGAGGCCGGACAGACTTCCTCCCTCCCGGCCTCCTACGTCTGGCCAGTGTCCAGTCTCCTATGGCCATCGAAGTTGAGCTTACCATCTGTCCGGTGGATTGGAACAGATCGACGCTGCCGACTCATCGGCACCTTGGCTGTAGGAGTGACTCATGACTGAGATGTGATTTGCCTGGGTTGCCGCCAGGTCTTGCTTTTGCTGCAGCTGAGCTAGCAATCCGAGAATCTCTTCCCGAAACTGATTGATGGTGATGCAGTTATGGCAGACCAACCCCTGACCATTGTTCAGTTCCACCTTTTCTCCCTCCTCTTTTATGAAAGTCATCTCGCACCTATCACATTTGTGCCCAGCCATGGATAAAAGCACCGGTGGGCTAGCACTGTTAGCCTGCTCCATTTGCTTGACGGCTCGAAGCTAACTACTAAGCTATTTAGTGGTATCCCGAGACACAAACATGTGGTCCCTGCAGTAAAAGCTAACCACATCGTGGAATCCGTAGCTATACAGATGTAGGGTCTTAATTTGATCACTCTTTTGTTGCTGAGAATTTTCATGCACAGCAGGAAATGCAAATTAGTAGTATATTTGAGATTTAATGCGACAATATGTAACTTTTTTTTACTTTGAATAAAATCAATTTCAAATAACTTATTTCATAAAAACAGCAAACCAAGTGTAACCAGCATTCACTACTCAGCTGCGCTCATTACTGAGTCCTAGAGGCATGGGCCTGCCTGGGAGCAGAGCAGCAGCAGGACACCCAGCAGGACCTCTAATGGTCTCTAATATTACCATGAAGTCTGAGGATGACATTTCTGAGGTCCTTTCATCATAAACAGGTGCTGCTGAGAAAGAGGGTGTGTTTCCATACTTCCCTAAACTATGTAGAACTATACTAACCCTCAAAGTCTTATTTCTTCCTTGTCTAGCAATGATTTACTCTTGGAAGATTTTGTTCACCAACCAGGCTGTACAGTCATTTATCAACATACAGTATAGGAATATTAAGCATAAACTTCGTGGCTAATGGTTAAATAAAAATTGCCATGCACACACTGGGTGCTAATTTACTACTGTACTATCCGAGTAGAAATTATTGCATTCCATTTCTCAATAAATAGATGCAAGCCGAAAAGTCATTTTAGATGATAGGTGACAGTAAAATATCTAACCTTCTCATGCTGGTCCCAGTTCTCTGTGACAAGACTGGATGTTCTTTGTGCTTCACTCTAATCTTCATCGTTTTAGTTAGGCCTTGCTTTTGAGCTGGGCTTTGAGCTGCCGCTTATTTGATGGGAGATTTGGCTGTTCCCTGCAGATGTTAACCACAGCGCTCTATGAGAAAGCGATTAGGATTATTTAAATGTCAATTTATTTTGCCCATTATCGCTAATGCGACGAGGCAAACGTATGAAAGAGAGCAATGTAAATTCACAAATCAATTTCAATGTTCAGAGAGAACAGAAGTCTGTGTGTATGTGTGTGTTTGCACTTGTATGCCAGTATATGCTAATTATCTAGCACTCTCTCTCTTTGACTTTGAGGCCAATGATTCGTCTTGGTGAATGAGAGGACAAAGAACACATCCTCACCAGCCTCTGCTCTGCTGACTCCACCGGATGGGGACAGCATATTGTTATCTCACACTCAACATGAACACTGAACTCAATTAAGAATTTGTAGAAATTGTTGTATTTATTATTTTATTATTTTATTATTTATTATATCAGTAATCGCATAGAACCAACCCGGAAAATAATTTCCAACCTAATTGCTGATATATTTAAAAATATTCTGAAAAGAATTCTAGCACTGACTCATCTGTGAAAAGTAATAATATTCAAACAACTGGAAATGTGGCCTTGTTTCACCTTGGACTCCCCCGCCTCCCCCACCACTCACAAACACAAACACAGATTTCCCCAAGTGTCGCAGTGCTGTAACTCTTAAGGCCAAAACCATGACTCTTTGCTTTGCTGAAATATTCTGTTCGGAAGTGATGTTGGCTTAATTTCTATGCCTCACTCTGAATGACAAGTCAATTACTTTGTATATGTTTGCTACTGTGAACACGTTTGTGTGTGTTTGACCATGGCAGTGAACCGTGGAAGGGACTAAACACATTTGACCAGAGTGCTGGAGGCCTGCAATACCTCCAGATAGGGCGAGGACAGAGACGGCAACGTATCTTCCATGAACAAGCAGATATGGGCCAAAACATTTCCTTCTACCAGACCCCTCTCACCCGCAGAGGGGAGGAGGGATTGATGTGGAGGTTTTGTGACACCTCACGCCCGGTCGTAAACTGTATGCAGAAGAAGACTCTTTTTTACCCTTTAGTATTGGCGATTGGAATGCGGCTTTGTTACAGAGACGTTTTGCCGCCCAAAAACTCTAACGTCCAAAAGTGGACACTCAAACAATATTCCTAACATCCGAATGTGTGGAATGATGAGAGATGGTCATGGAAAACGAATGTGTATTTTGTGACGTCATTAAAAAAATTACTAAAATGTTATAACGAAAATGTTGTAACTTGAACAGTATACACACAGATTTCCATCCTTTACGTTGTGTAGAAAATATTAAAGATGATGAGAGTATTTTTTGTTAAAATATGAATAGTTTTGATCATACTTTGCCCCAGTAAGTTGCCATGCCCGAGAGAGCTCAGAGTGTGTCAGCATGACGGAACACTCCCTTTTTACCAGAGTGTATGAAGGATGAGTTGAGAATTAACATATCAGAACAGAAGGACTCAAGCTTCAGCTTAGGTCTCCATTGGTTACAACCCTAAAAAACAACACGAGGTGTAGACGACAAAGTAACCTCTCTAACAATCAATGTTATGGCTGAGTAGCTGTTCTAAGTACTATATCTAAGAAAGTGAATTTAAGTAGGACCATCATGTTATTCTCTTCAAACCGTTGTCTACTACACTGCTCTCATCACCCCACTGGGGATCATCGACACGTGTGATTAGCCATCTTCGGGGGACCACTCTTCCAGAACGAGTGAAAGTAAACACCACCCTGTTAGTTCTGCTTCAGACTACAGGACAAGGCATTGAAGCCACGGACAACTAGGAAGGACATTGTGACCTCTTGTGGACAATCAGAGCCTTACACTTAAGAGCTTCGGAGAAGGCCCAACTTAACCCTTTCCACGAAGGCCTGGGTCCAACAGAGATAAACGACGAAGGAAGACATTGAAACACGTAAATACATTCATTACTTCTTACTCCAAACGGGCGGCAGTATTAGGATTACTGTGAGCGTAGTTCCAAGTGTATAAGTGTTGTCTCTATTTCTCCCTTTGTTCCTCTCTACTCCTCCTTCTTTTGATAAACAAGCAGTCATGTTGTCGTTAGTCCACTAGGGACCTGTTTCCATCGTATTATCCTGTGTTATCATTTAGTTAGTTAGTAAATAAATAATGAAATACATTTGTGTGGTACGGAATGATCAGTAAAGCTGGGGTTCGTGCAGATGCAAGGAGTATGCGACGTTCAGAATTATGAGACTGATGAGGTAATGATTAGTACATGACTGTTATCAATATATATCTTATACATCATCTAGAGTTTAATTTGGGAGATGGTAACTCGTTAAACAACTTCTTCCGTGGTGACCCAAATCCTAAGGATTTAATTGTTAGTTGATTCGATACTTAACAGTAATCAGATTAATGTTAAATCACGTCATGACAACAGTAATTGAGATATATAATATGTCAAGGACAGGGATTTCATATCTCATTCTATAGGAAGTTTGGCTCCAAATCTATGCTGAGTCTCACAATCCCATCCACTGATGTATACAATCTTGTTAAGTACTGTATGTATTCCGACGATAACATGACCCACTTGGTAAAAACAGGTTGAATCAACGTTGTTTTCATGTCATTTCAACAACAACAAAATGATGTGTTGACCTTGATTCAACGTGGAAAATCATTGCATGCATCTACAGTGCATTCAGAAAGTATTCAGACCCCTTCACTTTTTTCACATTTTGTTACGTTACAGCCTTATTCAAAAATATATTTTTTTTATGTATCCCATCAATCTAAACACAATACCCCATAATGACAAAGTAAAAACAAATGTATTAAAAATAAAAAACAGAAACAGTTTCTCCCATTCTTCTCTGCAGATCCTCTCAAGCTCTGTCAGGTTGGATGGGGAGCGTCGCTGCACAGCTATTTTCAGGTCTCTCCAGAGATGTTAGATCGGTTTCAAGTCCGGGCTCTGGCTGGGCCACTGCGTTGTTTTGGCTGTGTGCTTAGGGTCGTTGTCCTGTTGGAAGGTGAACCTTCGACCCAGTCTGAGGTCCTGAGCACTATGGAGCAGGTTTTCATCAAGGTTCTCTCTGTCCTTTGCTCCGTTCATCTTTCCGTCGATCCTAACTAGTCTCCCAGTCCCTGCCGCTGAAAAACATCCCCATAGCATGATTCTGCCACCTTCATGCTTCACCATAGGGATGGTATTGGCCAGGTGATGAGCAGTGCCTGGTTTCCTCCAGATGTGACGCTTGGCAAACAAGTTAAAGAGTTCAATCTTGGTTTCATCAGACCAGAGAATCTTGTTTCTCATGGTCTGAGAGTCCTTTAGGTGTTTTTTAGCAAACTCCAAGCCGGTTGTCATGTGCCTTTTACTGGGGAGTGGTTTCCGTCTGGCCACTCTACCATAAATGCCTGATGTATTTGGCTAAGGTGTATGTAAACTTCCGACTTGAACTGTATATATATAATGCAAATCAATTTATAACATTTTTCACATGCGTTTTTCTGGATTTGTTTGTTGTTATTCTGTCTCTCACTGTTCAAATAAACCTACCATTAAAATTATAGACTGATCATTTCTTTGTCAGTGGACAAACGTACAAAATCAGCAGGGGATCAAATACTTTTTTCCCTCACTGTGTATATATATATATATATATATGATAAAATATAGAAGCAACGTTTATGTGAAAATGTTACATTCACACGTGGAATTTCAAGTTCATGTGAAAAACAAAATTAAAATCAAATTTGCAGTTTCACATCTAAGAATCATTCACGTGAACATTTTATTTACAGTTTTACATGTGAGAAACTTCCACATGTTGTCACGTTTAGTTTCATGTTGCATTTTTGAGTCACCATGTCACATTTAGTTCACGTGTTTTATGTTATTACATTGCTTTTACATATTGTCACATGTTATAACATTAACTTCACATGTTATCACATGTGAAATGTATGTGGTTTTTCCATAAGGGAAGTGACTATCCTGTGAAGAATATGGCAGAGTGACATCAGAACTAATCCAGTACAGATGGATTTCACTTGAGACAGAGACAGAGAAAGGACTGCGCCATGGACTGCTCATCAAAAATAATTCTCAGACAATAGATCATGAAATCTGAGCAGAGGACATATCATCCCATACATGGGTCTACCTGTATCTACCTCACCTAACAGTTCATTTCTGATTGATGTACTTTGAAAAGAGGTGGAGGCTAAATGTCAGGCAGGAAAGCCAGGATATATTGCAGGGTCTTTCGTCTGCTCTAAAAGTCAACTCAGTCGGTTTGATTTTAAAACTGTAGGTCCAAAAGCGAATAATATGCACCCCTCAAGGCTGTGGTTAGTTAAAGAGATAAGGACATTAATCTTCCCCACAGATCAGTGCAATATCACAACATCTTCAGAGGGGGAATATTGCTGCCGTCAGACGAACTCTGCCTTGAGGAGGATAAAGCGTGAACTCACCTCATAAGATCTAAGCAACTTTAGGGGTCTGGGACAGTAAGACCATTGGCAGGCTTTTCTTTTTTGATGATGTGAAAAAAGGGAGAGAAATCAGAAATGTTCTGTCAGGACTCTTCATGCTTCTGATAAATGTCTTAAAGTCATTGTGCTTCATTTCAACTTGCCTCCCCCTCTTTCTCTTTCTAGCTTCTGCAGTGGTGGATGGACTCATGCATGCCAACCAAATTAAAATCTCCTCCAATATCTGACATTGCACCTGCAGACACTGAGCATCAGAGACCAATGCATTACCTTGCCTGGACCATGGAGAGCAGTCCCATTCACTCATACATCATGGTGACAGCTCAAAGCAATCTCTCAGCCACGTCTGGGAAAATAGGTGAAGAGAGAACCTGGAAAGAACTGCACAATGTCAACCACCAACTGAGGAGGGACTGAAGGCATCCTGAATGTATCACAGTGACCACAGTGGTGGTGGTGCAAAGGGTTTTTGATGAATAAATAAGATGTAGGTGTGTCAAGGCTTGACCCCTCACTGCCAAATCAGAAAATTCTCATGGCAAAAAAAAATAGTTGCTTCTAGTTTTGTACTTATGTTATTTTATCTGTTGCGTTGTTATCAATTCCAATTAGAATGTTAGTCCGTTATTGCCTAGTTTGTTAAATAGCCTACGGAATCAAAATAACAAAATGTAGGCTTATACCATATTTTCTAAATATCCTATGTTGAACATGTTTGCAGTCCACATTGTTCTAAGACATTGTAAAGCTTCAATATGGAAATATATTGTTAAACCTAGAATTAACACTGATATAGGGGCTAGGCCTAGAGTAGATTGCATTACGTCTTAGCCATGTTGTCAATAGGCAAGATTACATTTACTATTGATAAGGCCTAAAAAGACAGTGAATAATTCTAATCAAATTCCAACAAAAACTGAACATGTTTTAAATAGGCTATGACTCCATACAGTGACAGGCACCATAATTGCTCCCCTGTGGCATATAATATTAAGGCAACTTAGACCGGAGGGTTTTTATACACATCCAATGTTTTCACAGAAGCTGGAAAAGGGGGAATGTCCACTCACCGTTAAACAGCTCCCAAATGTAACGTTTTATGTACAGTACATCATAGAATCACCTTACAGATATTCACACTTCTCCAGAAAGAGCATACAGATCCTAAATTGCATTGCATGCAAGCCATGGACTTTGACTCATTCTAATAAGTTTAGGTTTTAATCAAATTTAATGAAAAACAAGCAATCTGTTTGTAAAAAAGAAAATATATATATATATATATAAATAGAATTGTGTCAGAAGAATGATACCATAAATGTGACTCGTTTCAAGAAACTAGGCGTATGTCGTGGGTGACTACTTCATAGGAAAGCCATTTGAACATAAACTTTTTTTTTTAAATCAAAATGTTTTTTGGCAGAAATACTTTCTGGAACATGTGAACTTTCATGTGCCTTAATAACAGACTTGTATGCCATCTGTAAATACACAGAAAAAGACAGCAACATTCCTGCTAGCCATGATTGGCTGAGATAATTAGTGGGCTAGACATGCCGAGAGATCAGTTCCGATTGGTCTGCCATATAGCACGCTTCTGTCTATTTGAGCTGTTTAACTATGTATCGCGTAGTAGAACTGCATAAGTATTGCTCTCAACTTTCTGGAGGATAGAGTTTTGAATTCAGTGAAATTAAATAGCTAAGGAGATGGAGAAAACACCTGTCTCCGGATTACATCTTCAAACTGAAGGCAACCCCATGGCATCCATGACAGGGAGAAGCGTCCAACCATGATGTATACGTGTAAGATAGTCTAGCTAGCAACATTTTCAAATATTACGCGTTTCTAATTTTGACAGAAAGTCATTTTAATTTCAAGTTAAAGTGTACTGTTAGCTAGCTAGCTAAAGTTAGCTGGCTGTCTCGCTAGCTAACATTACGTGTATGATCTTATTATTCATATCTCAGAGCCATTTGCTTTGCTAGTTATAGCCTAATATCAGCTAGCTAACATTGAACCTGGTCGGTTAGATTTAATCGCATATCTCATTTCATGAGCATAGCATAAGGCACTGTGTGCACACGTAGCATAAATAGGCCTAAGGGCATGGATGTTTGTCCTATCCATTGAATATTGTTTATTAATAGGCTTTGTTATAACAAAAATTTCGTTAATTAAAAAATTCTACACATTGCATTTGTAATTTCGAAAATGCATTGCACGTTCGAGCCATGGACATTGCCTACCTTCGCCATTGATATGACTTTGCCACGTAAATGGTAAACAAACAAACTTGCAAATAGCCTACAAGTGGATTCAGCACAACGGACAGTGATAGGAAAAACGATTTGACAGTTACTGTAGGTCCAACAGAGGAAAGTGGAAGTGATAAACGGAAAACAATAAATAGCAGTCTTTTTTAATAACTTTAATAACTAAACAGGCTTCCCACAGTCATTGGCACAGTTCATTCAATGGGCAAGGCACATAATGAGTCCAAACCTTTCACAGAATCTGGATGAAAATAACTTCCAATTTACATAAAAAGGGGGAATGTCTGATAACTTTTTTGCATTCGACACTTGCACCGTGCATTAGACACTTGCGCAGTCTTAACGACAGCTGAAAACAGAGCCCAGAATGTCTAGGCATGGATTAGGGCAGTTATTTTCATGGCAAGACACCCTGATGCATATTAATACAAAAAGAACGTACATGAATAAGCAATAGGTGAGCTGTGATTCTGCAACCTCATGCCACTGCACGGCCTGCTGGGAGGGAAAACAGAGAACCAGACCCATATTCCAACAATTTTGTATCCATGACTACGGCACCCTTGAATTTCAAACCCCCACCGACACCCTCCATCCATCCCCTTTCTCGTCAATTTGTGTTAACCTAGAAACATATTTAAATATAAAAACGTATTTCTCAGCAGCAAAACTGAATGAAACATTAAATTAACTTGCAGATTTACCAAAGGTGCCATGGAGTGCAAATTAAGAGCATGTTTTGAGAGTATATGTGTAAAATACATTATTTACTCTTCTCTCATATTTAATCGCTGCTCTTTTCTTATGCTACACTTTGATAATCCATGAAACATGTCCCTCTGTGGACATTTCACAACTCCTGTTGTATGAGACTTACACACCACACAATGCATACAGCACAGAGCCATGCAGGTACAATTATATCATAAGGCAGACACATATTTTAAGACCCTTTGACCCTATCCTCTCTCTGTGATTTTACCTGTCTGGTGGGAGAGTGCAAGGCCTGGCCACACCAGACACACACAACATTTAGCTGCTTGATAGTTTTCTCTTGGTCTTAGTTAGTCTTAGTTTCTCATGCTCTTAGACCCTTGTTAGTCTGTGCGAGTCAGACAAAATCATCTGTAAAGCCCTCGGAGAGGCATGACCACAATGTTCTGAAAAAGGGATTTTTTTCAGCATCCGGAGCCAGGGTGAGGGGAGCGAGGACAAAGACAACGATTCAGTGGCTGCCAAGCTTCTCCTTAAGCCCTATCCCCCTTTGAATCCTCCAAGGGAGAGGTGCAGTTAGTCACTGCTGTGTGCTGTGGCCCTTTAAACCAAAACGCTCACACACCTGATAACATAGCTGGAAGGAAGCAGGGCCTAGTCAACAAACTTTTCTGGAAGTACTTTGACACCTGAACAAAACTCTGCTCTGCTAAGGCGTGGGTGCAGTGCCAGAGAGAATAAAGCAGAGGGGAGGGGAGGGGAGGGGAGGGGAGGGAGGACTGAGCGATATGCAGTGAGCAGGGAGAAACAGCTGATAAATCCCCAGGGCAGGGAGGGAGGCTTAGACAGATCACAGGAAGAAACAATGTCCCTGCTCACCACTGCATGGCCCAAATAGCTCCCTCCAAGATGGAGAACATCCAAAAGAATGTTCAGAGGGAAATGGATTTAGAGGAAAGTAATTCACAGCACTGAGTGTTCAGAAGGAAAGAAACCTCTTGCTGCAAAGAGACAGAATCATTAGGTCACTTGTTTTGGTACTGCCCATATGTAGCTTGTTTTTTGGTCGCAGGCTAAGGAATGGCTGAAAAAATGCTACATTTACATAGAGCTAACTTTGCAAATAGCACTGCTGGGTGATTTAGCAAAAAAAATTATCTTTAAATTACAATCTGTAGAAAGAATAGAAAGGTTCAGAACTTTATGAAACATCACGACATTAGTTTACTCCAATTAGGGAAGAGATGGTAGGGGAAAATAGTAAATAGTAAAGCAGGAAAATATATTTTAAAAATATGTACTGTATTTAAAATAATATATATATTTACCAAAATATATATATGGGGGATTGGAAATGACGCAGTTAATTACATTAATAGAAGCCACAATCTATCTGCAATATTAAAGCTGATGTGTCCTCCCCCATTTTTATTTTTTTGGTGTAAAACTAATTAGCTATATACTGTATGTATTTCTGTATGCTTATGCATATATCTTTGAGGACAAGTAGACAGACATCTATGTAGCTGATAAGTAGGAGAGAGAGATGAGTGCCCAGAGCCAATATTACCTAGCAACTACGTCAGAACACAGCAATCACAATATTACATTCAGATAAATCATTGGATGTAAAGGCCTTTGTAAAGGTTCCCTACCAGGATGATGATGTGATAGAGTGGTGGTGATGGCCATATCAGATAATGGAGCTCTGTTCACTTTTGTCTGAGGTCTATACGCTATACACTATCACAGCTTGTGTTTCTGTTAAATTCAGAATACATTGCTTTTAAATTAAGTTAATTGAACATTATAGCTGGATAAAGTCAAAACTCTATCCTATAAGTCTTTGTTCAGAGATGCCAGTGTGGCTTCCATGCCAAACAGACTCATAATCTACCCGGTTTTGATATCAATAGTGTTTCACACCTGCATTTTGTACACAGTTGGAAAAAAGCTAAATAATCCATATTTCAATGGGCACTTGACCTAAACGTACCTCACTGGATATGCCTGTCATATTGACTCATTGCAGTTCCCCGTACACTACACAACTTTCAAAATCCTAACATCGCTGAGCCTCTCACATTAATAAACAACTGTCTTTCCTGTAGCTATTTGTCTTGCCAACATAGTGGTGCGCACAATAAACAATGTGGAACAGACAGGGGGGGTCACACACTACACGATTCTTCAATTGGTCGTGAGCATTCTCGATACCACGCTGTCTCGCGAAAACAATGATGTGATCAAAATCAAATCAAACCAAATGATATTGGTCACATACACATGGTTAGCAGATGTTATTGGGAGTGTAGCGAAATGCTTGTGCTTCTAGTTCCGGCAGTGCAGCAGTATCTAACATGTAATCTAACAATTCCACAACAACTACCTAATACACACAAATCTAAGTAAAGGAATGGAATAAGAATATATACATATAAATATATGGATGATCAATGACAAAGCAGCATAGGCAAGATACAATAGAGGGTTTAAAAATAAAATATATACACATGAGATGAGTAATGCAAGATATGTAGACATTATAAACTACTTACGGAGTGGTGAGGCGCTAGCCCCACTCCCGACACTACCCGGTGAAATGCAAGGCGCCAAATTCAAAATCCAAAAGTTGAATTATTAAACATTCATCAATATACAAGTGTTGCATAGTCATCAAAAGCTCTGCTTCTTGGCAATATCACAGCGTTGTCAGATTTCAAAAAGGCTTCACGGCGAAAGCACAACATTTGATTGTTTGAGGGTAGCACCTCCAATATTTTTCAATTAGCATAAATTCATAAACCATCGCTGTTCACACAAAACACATTTCACAGCGAAAACAAATCCCTTACCT
>QNTS01000083.1:1304698-1319752 GCA_003317085.1 Hucho hucho
GATGCATTATTAATGATATTTGATTTGTTTGTGAAAAGATGAGAGGTATAACTTGAACGCGTTTTCTTCACTGTACAACGGGCGAGTAGACTGACAATGCTTGGTGGAGTAGCTGAACATAACGTGCCAACAAAACGGAGATTTATGGATATAATGAATTACTTTTTCTAACAAAAGAACCATGGATTCTCTTGTTTGGACACTTGGGAAGCCCTCAGCAGAAGTTATTTGAAAGGTAAGCGATTTATATTAGCTGTGATATGGACATTTTGATAACCGAGCTGGATATGAATTTATGCTAATGTGGAAAATATGTGAGGTACTAGCCTCAAACAATCAAATGTGGTGCTTTCGCCGTAGAGCCTTTTTAAAATCTGACAACGCAGTGATATTGCCAAGAAGCAGAGCTTTTGATGGCTATGCAACACTTGTATATCGAAGGATGTTAAATATTACGAATTTTTATTTTGAATTTGCCGTGTTATGTTTGCTCTGAAAACGATCCCGCTAGCGGGATCCGTGCGCAGAGAGGTTAAGTGTATTTTAACTACTAATTTATGCTACTATTTTCACCATGTTTAGTCTTGAAATCTTTGGTTGTTTACTACACTATCGTATTCACTCTGTTTAGCACATGGCCTCACATGTGAATCCTTAGGTGGGTGGGGCTAAGGCTTAAGAGGGTGTGAATGATGCTGAATGGGTGTAGACAAAGAAGAGCTCTCCAGTAGGTTTCCCAAAACATTTACGGGCCATTTTCTCAAAAGTGGGGTTACAAGTTGATCAACTTTCAAAGCAAAATTACTTTCCCATTGTTCCTCAACTACAGTGTATGATATACACTTTTCTAGCTCTGAGTCTACTTTTATCCAATATAAAAAAAACACCATAGGACCGAATGGGAAAGACCGAATCCAGGTGGTGCGTCACATATGGATACAGGTTCACCTGCCTCACCTAAAGCCTATTCCTGTGGGAAGAGGCTATAGACCACTGAGTGCTAACATTCAGTATCTGGATTATATGTGTGAAATGCTTGATAGTGGATGTGATATCAACAGAGAGGTATATTTTCTGGGTGACCTAAAAAATGTTTTCATCAATCTGTCCACAATCTGTAACCAGTGCCTGCATTCTTGCTCAGGTTATCAGTCAACCTACCAGGGAATTTACAAACAGCACAGGAACGAAATCCTCCACATGTATTGATAACATCTTTACTAATGCCGCAGAAATATGCTCTAAAGCCACCCCCATCCAGTGCTCCTCTGTGGAGCCTGGAGGTCCTCTCCTAACAGAGGGCACATCCACATCCCTTACCGTTATCAGCTGCAGGTCCGATTGACACCGACAAATCCAATCAGTCATCCAACCTGCACAATGGAAGATATGGGGCTGCCTTAAAGAGATATTCAACTACGGACAGAGTAGAAGAGGGGGAAAGGGGTGGCTTGATTTCTGGGGCCAAAGTGAAATAAGACCTTGACGAGTGTAATCTCCACAAGTGGTGGTTGGGGTTGGAGCGGTGGCACTGAGGAGTCACTGACACCCAGAACGGGCTGACCCATTTGTTCCTGATTGTGCTGTTGGCAGCTCTTTGAACATTATTATTTAAAAAAACTGGAAACTGCTGGCTTGTCTCTTGAATTACTTATCGTGGCCAACAATTCTTGCTTACAAAGGGCTTATACTGTAGCCCCCCCCACCTGTTTGTGTTCATTTTTTGTACTCCTCCAGGTTTCGAAAGTTCACAAATCAGCATTTTACCTCATTTTTAAAACAGTCCTGGGACCATTTGCTCTCATTCTCTCATTTACGTCATTTTGCAGATTCTCTTATCCAGAGCAATTTACAGGAGAATTTAGGGGTAAGTGCTTTGCTCAAGGGCACATCGACAGATTTTTCACCTAGTCGGTTAGGGAAATCGAAACAGTGACCTTTCGGTTACTGGCCCTACGCTCTAAACTGCTAGGCTACCTGCCACGGCCCATCATTTTCTCTCAGTAAATTATAGATATGACACCAGGAGGGAGGTTCCTTCACATCAAATCAGTTGAGCTGCTGTAGTGAGCCAAAAGCCCAAATGTCACCAGACACTGTGTACTATATTCCTCCAAGCTACCTTGTGTCCATCGCTTCACTTGTTTCCTTAAGTCCAGAGATAGATAAGGCCATAATAGCTCTATCTATAGAGTGGATTTCCAAGCCAACCATTGACTTTGTGAGAGGTCTCAATACCCTAAATCAACGCAGCATGGGGTTATGGCAGTGCCTGAATGCTATTCTCCTCTTTCATATATTTGAGTTTTTTTTCTGATTATCAAGAGAAAGCAGTGCTTTATGCTGTACAATCCAACTCCTTCATTTGGGCTAGGGGTAATTTTAGGCATAACAACAATAGCAATCAGTGTAACTACCTACAACAACATCAAAAAGCTCTGGGGATTGAAAAAAAAGACTGTTTATTTCAGTTCCTTTTGAGGACTATTCAAAAGACACTTAGTTACTTTTTAAGGTCTTGAAAGCTTCATCTCTCAACGTCAAATAAATGTCTTCTTGTAAAAGTAATCTCATAAGTAATCCCCCCCCTCTCTTTTTCCTGACTGTATTCATAAATAGTTTAGGTAAAGAAAGAAGTTACAGATGTAGGATATTCATTTGAGCGAGTTTCCTACAGCAGGAAAATAATCCTGCAGCAACAGGGAATGTGAATAATTCCGTGGATTTTCTGGTCTCCTGCAACAGGGTGTTCCAAATTAAGATCCTACATCTGTACCTGTCTTTTTCTCTGTCTTCAAAGGAATGAGATGCAAAAATTGCAATATGGGTCTTTCTAGATACTATCTCACCCCACTGTCATACATGAAAACAATATACTTGGTCCTATCCGCCTTTAGCTAACAGCACCGGCACATATATCAACAAGCTCTCACAGTGTCACTGCAGAATTAGACATTCATCCAGGTTCTCCAAACGTCAAATTTCGAAGTCGCTCCAAATTTCAAACTGTTTTTGTTGCTCCTGTTGCTCTGTATCGTTCCATTTCTCCAAACGTCAAATTTAGAAGTTAAGGGTTAAGCTTAAGCACTTGTTACAATTGGTTAAGGGAGGGGTTAAGGCTTGGATAGGGTTAAAACCAAAAACAGAAAATCAGTGTCCACAACTGGGATTGAACATGCAACCTTCTGATCCAGAGTCACGGGATTACACCCATCCACAAAACTCAAACCTACTTGATGGTAAAAGGACTCAATGTTGCCCCTAGTGGCCGGTTTTGAAGACATTTCTAAACCTCTTCAGGACATGGATAGATGTCCAATTTCAATGTCAATCTTGATTGACCTGATTGCATATATACAGTTGGTTGAATGGAGACATTATGAAGATTTTAACAATTAAAACGGCTTAGTAACAAGAACTGCTGAGCAATTTACCAACATTTTGCAAATGTTTTGGTTTTTAAACAACTAATTGACCAACGTCGGGTTCAATTATTTGAATTCCATTTCCTTTTTTTCCCTGTGAGCTCAGAGCTCAGTGTAAATTAGATCCAGCCTGAACTGTGTAATGTAGTAGCGAGTTGTAGTATCCAACAGGCCAATATTCTACAAAGTTTAGCGCATAAAACATGGTAATGAACTACAATGACCATAATCCATTGCTCATCTACTTGTCCGGTCTGTGTTTCTTTTACGCCTGCTACTGAAGAGAGAAGAATGCAGGATCGTGAGGTGATATAGAGAGCAGCTGTTGCTTCTCGAGATATCTCTATTACACGATCTAAGTGAATGACAGTTGGTATTCATTAGTCCAAAATGTATGCCTTATTTACTTTGAAGAACTTTAAAATATGGATTTTGTCAGACAGTATAGGTAGGCAGCTCTATAGAGATGAGATGACATGGAATTAGATAATAAAGTCATCCAATAAATCAAATGTAATATACACAACAACTGAAATATTTTATTAAAGTAAAGTAATGTGAATAAATTATGGTTAATAAGTGATAAGCAGTAATGGGCAGTCACTAACATCATGGGGCTTATATTAAAAGTTGTATTCTGTGTTGTTACAGCATTCAACCCACATAATGTACAATGCATTTAACGTTAAAAAAATGACATTCATTTTATAGATTTTTTTTATAATCGAACCAAAACCGAACCAAGCTCAAAAAGCACTAATCGTTCAGCACTAGTAACAAGCTGAATAATGTCACTGGCTTGTGCAGATTGAAGAAGGGGAACTAGAGTTAGAATGAGAGTGACCCATAAAACCAGAAATTGCGTGTCTTATTATCGAGGGATTTTCTAGTTGCTTCATCACATTCTCAATGTCGTGACATGGCAGCTAGCAATGAGCAAATTGTAAGTTCTTTAACTTTAAGTCTACACAGAACATTTATTCTGACAGAACATAGATAAATCATGACAGTTTACAAACATGAAGCTCTACATCTACAAGAGCAGCCCTTTCTAAGTCCACATTGTAACCCTCCATGCAGTTGGAGCAATGTAAATAATGTTAACCATGTCAATTGTCTAATGCATTTCTTAATGAAAATTAACTTCTCTCCTATTTGAAGAGTTGAATGGGGGGGTTGGGGCGGGGAGATCCAGACAAACGAGGGAGAGATAAGTGTCGTCTGGAATATTCTGTGTCTTTGGATTGAACAATGGCCTGTCATTTTAAATGGGACTAAAGAGGGGTTTTCTGTGGACCCCTTCCACTTCAGAGAAAATGCACTGTGTCTAAAAGCTCATGTACGGGTTGACTTTTCTTGTCGCAACTCGCCTTATTATGCTAACCCTAGGAAAACGTGAACGATTCCTGTCCAATTTCTAAGAGGAGAATAAGAGTTGAGGAGGATACATAATAGACAACGGACACTGAGTCAACTGGAGGATATGAGTCATTCAGAAATGCACTCCTTTGTCATAAGTGTGAACATCCACTGTACCAAGGTGCAGGTTCAGATTAACGTTAACAGGATTTACATAAACAGCACAAAATTAGCTGTGTCCTGTTCATAAGGCCTTTATGACATTGTGATAAAGGCCTTATGACTGTTATAGTAACATGGACTCACGCTATGGTTATGGGGTTACCTGGGTTTATTCCTGAACAGTTGTGGTAAACATGCGGAAAAAAACGAATCTTTATAGGATGTTACAATATGTTTTTATATCCAGATGAACCCTGTGCCATGTAGCAATTATTTAGGTCAACAACCTTGGCTGGAGCAGAGGACTTTCTCCTTGACATTGTGAGCCAAAGACCAGACTAAAGAGCAGACTAAAGCTCTTGTGTGCCTCTGTATAAAAAGCCTATGTATAACTGCATGCATGCGTACGTATGGAAAAATCTATTACTGAACCGTGAATGTTCATTCATGAATAATCTATAAGTAATGCTTCTATTTATACTGTACGTCCCTGTATATGTAGTCATAAATGGATGGCATTCTTTAGAATGAGCCTTTTACAGCTAAAAGGAAGGAAATATGATTACAATGTGAAAAGTGTTGAGTAGTTTCTTGCACGAAGAGTGTACTGTAGCTAGTTCACAAACTGTTATATTTTGTATATTTCTGTTATATTATATAGATTAAACTGACATTCATTGACAGAATATCTACCTTTTCTTATATGCCTTTGCAACAAAACAATTCATTACATACAGTAGTAACCTTTATGCATTTTAATCCATGACTACAAAACACACAGCTCAAACCAATCTACTGCTTTGCCCAAATAAACAATAACAAGGTCACAATGTGGCTTCTAGCAACAATTACAGGAGTTGCAAATGAAGTGTGGCTATTTCATCAGTATTTTCCCAGTAGAGTCGGGTTAAATGCAATGACTACCTATAATTATATCTGCAGGCATTTTTTATACAGAATTACCATGCTAGGGTTTTGCAGACAGACAGATAGACAGACGGGATGCTTGTGTTGGGAGGCCAGGGCTTAAAAAGCACCTGGAGGACAGCTTAAGCCTGGTGTTATTCCCTGGGACAACTCAAACTCCACCACTACAATACTGCTGATGGGCAACTATTGAAGAAACATTTTGAGCACATCCAAACCAGACCCATGGGATTCCTTACACCTGACCTCCATTTTTCCTGAGCTTTGCATTTTCTTACTAAGATGTCTGCAAGTGTTTTTCATCACGAGTAATTGACATCTTGGCCTTGAAGCGATCTGCCCAATGGACTTGACACATGCACATACACACACCACACACAATATTTTATGGCTTCTGGTTATAATATTTCACCTTTTCAGTGAAGCTTCGCATTTCAATTTGAACCCAGTGAAAGTTGTTACCAATATGCTGAGCTTTCACCAGTAAGGAATATATATACTGTATATACTTTATGCTCAGAAAGTAACAGGAAGTCTTAATTTTGCAGAGGCATCATGTTTTCTCTAAATATTGATTTTGGAAATAGAAGAAAATAGTTGCAATTACGCAACGTGAGCTTGCAGCACCCTACCAAGCACCAATACCTGATATAAAAGATATCAATGTTTGCTAAGCGACTTATGCTAATTGTAATGCTTATATTCTGTGTGTGCGTGTGTGTGTGTGTGTGTGTACAAGCATGATTTTGTGTGCTATACTCTGTACTCTGAATAAGCAACCTGACATCAAATTAAAATCATTGAATTAAAAGGCCTGGTCTTCTCAATGTGTCCCTGAGCTCCATAATGCACAAATTAACAATGTCCAGCATTGCATGCTTGTTTGGTAGTTTTAGCTCTAGAGAGAATGTGCTGTTTGAGCAGCACAATGAAACTGTGACTGCCATGTAGAGGACACTTTACACACATAGCAGGACACGAGCTGAGACCAAAGTGCCTCTATTAGGAGCGACACCCTCGGCCTCTCACACCATTGTTAGGAGCTCTCCCAAAGTGAAGATTTCATTTTCTCCACCATGAAGAAATCATCCCTTTGAATGGGATTTGGGAACCGGCAGCGACTATGTGTGTGCCCTCTCTCCCCAAGTGCCAGTGTGGTAACGCAGGGGGAAAAAGTGGCATCATTCTTGGAAGCAGCCCCCTGCCTGGTTACAGTGGTCTCCCACTGTCAGCAACCATGCAGTGCTGTAGCGTAGCTTTTGTTGTGTTTTCTGGGCAGTACAATGATAAACAAGATTCACAGTGCTGCCAGCTCTAGCAGAGTGCAATGATGACAAAACTAACAAGGCTCCAGGGACGAGGACCTACTAAAGGGCCAAGAGATGACTGCCTCCCATGTCGAGAACAAGAGTTAAAGGTATATTATGCTGACAGTGCTGATGCAAATGTAAACTGGTTGGGGATAGAAATGACTAGTGGCCTATATCCACTACTAATATGCTTGTCACGACTTCCGCCGAAGTCGGTCCCTCTCCTTGTTCGGTCGGCGGTCAACGTCGACGGTCTTCTAGCCGCCACCGATCCATCTTTCATTTTCTGTTGGTTTTGTCTTCATTTTTTTACACACCTGGTTTCCATTCCCATGATTACATGTTCCTTATTTAAACCCTCTGTTCCCCCCATGTTTTTGTGCGTGATTATTTGTTGTAATCTTGGTCCGTTGCTCGTGTGATATATTTCACTACGTGTATTGTATTTTCCTATTTTTGAGTAAAGTTTATTTATTACTCGTCTTTGTTGTCCTGCGCCTGACTCCGCTGTACCTGCATTACCGAGACTCTTTACAATGCTGCTCCCCATAATTCTTAAATACTACTGGTGACAGGATCCTACTATATGGAAAATGTTGCTGTCCATGGCGCTGAAACGTTGGTGATGATCTATTCCCACTATCTATGGAAGATATTGCTGTCTATGGGCCTGAAACACCACTGGTGGCTTGCTCCTACTAGTGCCTTCAGAAAGTATTCACTCCGCTTTACTTATTCCACATTGTGTTTTGTTACAGCCTGAATTCAAAATGGATTAAATATTTATTTTTCTCACCCAACTACACACAATACCCCATAATGACGAAGTGAAAACATGTTTCAGAAATGTTTGCAAAATATCTAATTTACAAAAGTGGTACTCAGTGATGTGTTGTTTGGGATTTGCGTGTATTTGCAAATCCAAACGCTTTGTACTCAGAACAAAAAGTTAATTTCTTTGCCACATTTTTTGCAGTATTACTTAAGTGCCTTGTTGCAAACAGGATGCATGTTTTTGAATATTTGTATTTTGTACAGGCTTCCTCATTTAGGTTAGTATTGTTGAGTAACTACAATGTTGTTGATCCATCATCCATTTTCTTATATCACAACCATTAAACTCTGTAATTGTTTTAAAATCAACATTGGTCTCATGGTGAGCAGTTTCCTTCCTCTCCTGCAACTGAGTTAGGAAAGATGCCTGCATCTTTGTAGTGACTGAGTGTAATCCAAAGTGTAATTAATAACTTCACCATGCTCAAAGGGATATTCAGCATCTGCTTGTTTTGTTTTTACAAATCTACCAAACTGTGCCCTTCTTTGCAAGGCCTTCAGCAACTTCCCTGGTCTTTGTGGTTGAATCTGTGCGGTACAGAGATGAGGTAGTCCTTCAAAAACCATGTTAACCACTATTATTGAACATGGAATTATTCCATGCATCTTATTATGCGATTTGTTAACTTACGGAGCGGCAGCAGAGGTGACGGTTTTGGAGAGTCTGGCATGCCCAAAGTAAAATGCCTGCCACTCAGGCCCAGAAACTAGGATATGCACGTAATTAGTACTATTGGATAGGAAACACTCTGAAGTTTCTATAGCAGGCAAAAACCCGAGGAATGTCTGTCCAGAATATTTTTTTTTGTGACATTTCCTGTTTGATAGGCTTCCTATTGAAATCCGTGTAAAATAGCTCCCAGATTGCAGTACCTATGGCTTCCAACTAGATGTCGACAATCTTTAGACAGTGTTTCAAGGCTTTATCATGGAACAGAACTGAATAGAAGAAGAACTGGTGAAAGAACCATGGATGTCAATAACTTTTCCTGGGAGCGAGATCGTGAGCGCGCTCCTCTTTATTTTCCTTTTATATCGTTTAGGATATCATCTGTGTAAAATATAATCGTAAATATTCATAAAAGTATACCTAAGGATGCATTATAAAGGATGTTTGATTTGTTTGGGCAAAGTTGATAGGTATAATTTGAACGCTTTCTCTTCACTGTACAATGGGCGACTCGACGGTGGATTTTCTGAACATAACGCGCCAACCAAACAGAGATTTATGGATATAATAAATGACTTTTTCTAACAAAAGAACCATGGATTGTCTTGTTTGGACACTTCGGATGCCCTCAGCAGAAGATCTTCAAAAGGTAAGTGATTTATTTTAGCTCTTATATGTGTTTTGTGTGACCCGCGCTGGATATGAATTTATGCTAATGCATAAATATGTGGGGTGCTATCCTCAAACAATCAAATGTTGTGCTTTCATCGTAAAGCCTTTATGAAATCTGACAACGCTGTGATATTGCCAAGACTCAGAGCTTTTGATGACTATGCAACACTTGTATATTGATGAATGTTTAATAATTCAACTTTTGGATTTTGAATTTGGCGACTTACATTTCACCGGGTAGTGTCGGGAACGGGGCGCTAGCAACCCAATGATCCCTAAGAGGTACATTTTTACTCCTGAACATATTTAGGCTTGCCATAACCAAGGGGTTGAATACTTATTGACTCAAGACATTTGAGGTTTACATGTTTTATTAATTTCTATAATGTTCTACAAACAAAATTCCACTTTGACATTCTGGGGTATCAGTGACACACAATCTCAATTTAACTACTTAGGGAGTAGCGGCGCGCTAGCTACAAGTGTTGCATAGTCATCAAAAGCTCTGATTCTTGGCAATATCACAGCGTTGTCAGATTTCAAAAAGGCTTTACGGCGAAAGCACAACATTTGATTGTTTGAGGATAGCACCCACATATTTTCCACATTAGCATAAATTCATATCCAGCGCGGGTCACACAAAACCCATATCAGAGCTAAAATAAATCCCTTACCTTTCGAAGAACTTCTGCTGAGGGCTTCCCAAGTGTCCAACGAAGACATCCAATGGTTCTTTTGTTAGAAAAAGTCATTTATTATATCCATAAATCTCTGTTTGGTTGGCGCATTATGTTCAGAAATCCAACGTCGAATCGTCCATTGAACCGTGAAGAAAACGCGTTCAATTATACCTATCAACTTTTCCTAAACAAATCAAAGATCCTTAATAATGCATCCTTAGCTATCCTTTTATGAATATTAGCGATAATATTTCACTCAAATGATAACCTAAACGTTATAAAAGGAAAATAAAGTAGGGCGCGCCCACTGTCTCGAGCCCGTGAAATGTTGTTGACTTCTGAGCTCCTTTGACTATTTCCTCTTCCTATCCGTTCTGCTCAGTGCTAGAGCTTCCAAACTCTGTATAAAGACTGTTGACATCTAGTGGAAGCCATAGGTACTGCAATCCAGGAGCTGGATCCCATTCAAATCAATAGGGAGAGTATCAAACAGAGCAAAGGTCACAAAAAAAATGTACGGACAGAAATTTCTGTTATACTCACAGACATTATTTTAACACTTTTAGAAACTTCAGAGTGTTTCCTATCCAATAATACTAATTATGTGCATATCCTATTTTCTAGGCCTGAGTGGCAGGCATTTTACTTTGGGCACGCCAGACTCTCCAAAACCGTCACCTCTGCTGCCGCTCCCTAAGAAGTTAATACATGTTTAATTCAGGCTGTAACACAACAAAATGTGGAAAAAGTGAAAGGTGTGTCAATATTTTCTGAAGGCACTGTATATGGAAGATGTTTCTGTTTGTGGTCCTGAAACATCCCTAATGTCCTCTTCCACTAGTTAAGATGTTGCTGTCTATGGTCCTGAAACCTTGCTGATGGTCTGTTCCTACCAGGGAGAGCTCCCCTGTGTTTTTCCAAGTCTACAGGCTAAGCAGGCTATGGAGAGAGCCCAGCTCCGGTGTGTGTCTGGTGGGTCGTGTAACTGAAGACCCTTGCCACTGGTCCTCCTCAAGATGAATGATCCAGGGACATGTTATTCTGCTGTTTTCCAGCATACTATGGCCATACATTACAGGTCTAATGAACCCACTTTAAACCCAGCCTACGCCATGCTGATAATAGAAACATAAAAGTTAACCTAGCGCCCCACTCCCGACACTACCAGGTGAAATGTGAGGCGCCAAATTCAAAATCCAAAAGTNAAGTCATGTATTTTATCCATAAATCTCCATTTGGTTCGCGCGTTATAATCAGAAACGACAGTGTCCACACCTCCATTGAAACGTGACTAGAACTCGTTCAACTTATACCTATAAACTTGTCCAAGAACAATCAAACATCATTTTAAATGTATCCTTAGGAACACTTTTACGTATATTTACTATAATAAATCAACCGGAATATAAACTGAGCTCTACAGACGGAGGAAAACACAGTGCGCGCTTCCCAAGAGCGCGCGCCCACTACTATAGACTTCCAAGGAGGCACTTCCTTATTCCCTCTTCTTCTCTGCTCTAAAGCATCTGAACAGAATCAAAACACTGTCTCGAGACTGTGGACATCCAGAGGAAGCGATAGGTACTGCATTCATATGCCCTTATATGGGCATTTTCATGAGGGAGGGGTCCCAAATGAGGCACTCTGTGAAAACCACTTTCTCCAGGACAGAAATTCCTCGGGGTTTTGCCTGCCATATCCGTTCTGTTTTACTCACAGACAAATGGTTAACAGTTTTACAAAATTCAGAGTGTTTCCTATCCAATGGCAAATATGTGCATATCCTATTTTCTGGGCCTGAATGGGAGGCATTTTACTTTGGGCATGCCAGGCTCTCCAAAACGGTCAAGTTGTGCAGTGATCCCTGAGAGGTTAATGTAAATTAATCAGGTTGGCGGTGGAGGGACTTGTTGTCCTGAGGGCTGGGCTGCATGAGGAAGAGGGATGATCATCGCTAGCAATGGCATGCAGCTTCACTCTCTCCATGGGCGTCGTCAACAGAGAACATTCACTTTTGTAACTAACCTCGCTCTTCATCTGTCAAAAATGTTCTCGACAGCCAGCCCTAGAGAATAGTGTGTTCCATAAGAGAATTGACACTCAGTTGTTCCGAGAGGGTTTGTTTGTGTGAGTTTGCATATGGGCCTTCACCAAATGAGAGAAAAATCAAGGGAGTGCAGACACGACAGAGGAGAGATAAACCTGTTACAATCCAGTTGCTTTTTATAGCCATATAAACGTGAATGAAATTCAGAAATTTCCCAAAGCGGATCACAGACGTGGTTGGTTTCTCTCTCTCTCTCTCTCTCTCTCTCTCTCTCTCTCTCTCTCTCTCTCTCTCTCTCTCTCTCTCACACACACACACACACACCCCTGCCTTTAAGCAGATTGTGTATCTTAAAGTTCTCCTCCAGGTGTAAACCTGACAGTGCATTTAATAGTGTGTTTTGTGGAACTCTGGCAAAATGGAAGCCTGTACTTTTGATTTACCCTGCTACCTGATTTACTGAACCTGGGCCCACACCAATGTGACGTGACTGTCTTTTCAAACACACAACATGTTTATTCATGTAGTAACATGTGAACTCTATTTGCATCCAAACCCTAGGGGCTCGATTCAACCAGATCCGCTCAGGTGTGGTTTCGTGACAATGATGGCAAGAGCAGCTGTTAACCGATTTGACAGCTCCAATGCAGTTCCACCTCTGACACTGCCAAAACATCCGCTCTGCGGGTGTCTGCTATTTCCAGTTGATGCTTGATCTGATTTAATCTAGGTCTAAGCTGCTTAATAAATTGTGTTCCATTATTTGTTTGACTACTCCAGTGTCTATAGGACTAAAGCCATTGTCACTGATAATATGTGAATTTACCACAAAGGGAAGTGTTAGCTCAGACATACATTTATCAAAGAATTCTTACCAGTAGTGCCTCCCTCCTAAATTCTTAGATGTATGTGGATAAAAAGCATCAAGACTCAATGTAATCAATGTAAGGAGTTATACTTCTGTTTTAGCCAAGTAATTTGGAAAAACAAGACCTTATGGAAGTCACTTGTCTGCATTTGTGGCAAAGACATATTTCCTACATTTCATTACCATATTTCAATACCAAATGATACATTTTTAAAGGAGTGTGGGTGCATGCGTCCGTGCGTGCGTGTCAAAACCACTCTCCACTGTGAAGCAGTAGCCTTAATTCTCTTTGATCTCGCTGGTAATGAATTGAGTCACATCTACAGGAATGTTGATTGGCCTCTTTGATTAGCCAAACACTATCCGGAGCCTGGGTAGTCTTCCTGCTTCCAGCCAGGACTGATAGATACACTGTGACTTCTCAGCCCAAGAGAAAGTCTGACGAAAGTTTCCTCAATTTCTCTACAACTCCACGAAATTCAGTTAAGTCTACAGATTCTGTCTCTGCTCCTCTGCCTGAAGGGAAGGGGCTGCACATGTCCTGCTCGCAGCTGTAAAGCATTCCAATGTTTAATGAAGACTGGGATCCGGCACCTCTCCGTTTGGGACTGTTTCGTTGCAGAACCTATTTGCCCCCCCAGCCTGATATTCTAAGAGTTTATTCGGGTTGGGCCAGGCTTATGGTTTGCACAACATTGCAGCCGATGTTGAGACCAACGTGTGGCCGTGGCCGTGTGAGAAGTGCACCTGTATCTCTCACAGAACTAGAATAAGATTAACTTTCTATGATCTCTCTCTCTCTCTCGCTGCTCTGATAGACTTTCGCCTGCAACTCTCATCTCTCCAGTGATGCACTTCATCATTTATTTCCTTATAGAATCAAAGCCGCACAAAGGGCTGCTGTCTGTTTAGAAAGAAATGAAATAAATCAGAATAGCCTACTACACTATGAGAAGGCCTATAATTTAGCCACAGAGGATTAATAGCTTTTCTTTTTTAAATTGCTGTGGATTGTGTGTAGCCCAATAACAAGGCATAGCCTACAGTCAGGAACGCGAGGCAAATCTGTCAGTGAACAAACAGCATGCAGACAAAACAGGCCTTTCCTGAAATATAGGCTTTTAGCACGAACACATCGGACATCACCGGTGAGCGAGCTGCTCGTCATTGGGTGAGTCAGTGAAACTGGAAAGCATTTCTTTTAAGACCATTATTTTCTCCTCACTTTGTAGCCTATAATATGTCTCCACACACCTAGGCCTAGGCTACTGATGGATTCAAGACAAGGTCGTTATTATTGATCTCAGACTCTCAGTTTGTCAGTGTCAATGTAGCCTGTCATTTCGATAATGTGTGCGGTGTTATAAAAGATTCTGCCGAAGTCTCCAGTCATGCAAAATTGCATGAAGTGGGTTTATAAAAGGCCACATTTTTCCCACAACCTAGGCTACTACAGATGTTCCCCATGTGTGCAACTTCTATAAGTGCCTCTACTCTACTGCTCTATTCCACTATGCAAATGTGATGATATGCATGCAATGCTTTATTATAAAGGTGATTTTTTTTCTCATGCGATCCGGTTCCTCTGAGCTCCCCAGGGCACCCCCCTCTCCCGCTCACTTTTTGTTTCGGCACCTCCCGATTTACAAATTAAGCACTGACGAATACCTTACATTCCATTTCATCCACCCTCTTCAAACCTTCTAGCAATCCTTTTCCATGCTTTTTCCATATTTGCTTTTCAAAAATTTTTGATGAATCGTTGATTTCGGAGCAGTTCCCCTCCTGTGTCACGTTGTTGCCTTGCATCAAATAGACTTTGTGCGGTCCATACACAACTGCAAAATGTTAGATGAATCGTTGATTTCGGAGCAGTTCCCCTCCTGTGTCACGTTGTTGCCTTGCATCAAATAGACTTTGTGCGGTCCATACACAACTGCAAAATGTTAGATGAATCGTTGATTTCGGAGCAGTTCCCCTCCTGTGTCACGTTGTTGCCTTGCATCAAATAGACTTTGTGCGGTCCGTACACAACTGCAAAATGTTAGATGAAAAAAATGGACTTGGAAGGTTCTTAACTTCCCATCCATTTTTCAAAAT